>JANBPT010000713.1:0-25238 GCA_027575765.1 Tieghemiomyces parasiticus
CCGGACGCCATCACTGCACTTCGCCCGTACCAGGTAAATGAGTCACAGTTCCCGGGTGAAGTCTCGGCCAGCCATGACGGTGACCGACTGAATCTGGTCATGATGACGGGTCACAGGAACAGTATCCTTGCTGGCTCCATGGAACGCCTCTTTACCGCCTGGGTCGGGGCGGTGCGACAACTGCTAGACGTCGCTCGAGATATCTAAGCCCTAATACCCCGTACTTTGCATATTCTTCTATGCCAAGATTTATCCTAATAACCTTTTCTCGGCTATTTTCTCCTCAATCATGAATTCTACCACCTGTCTGAGTTGTGATGATCTAAATGTTTACCTTCAGTTACCCTACTGGAGTACAATCGGTATCATTGGATTTTTTTTAATGATCCTCGTAATGAACTGCCATGTAGTAATCAAATACTGTACTTTATGAGTCGGCCAGGTTTCGGAAAGGACAAATTGGTTGATAAGATACCCAAGGGGGCCGGTTTTATTGAATAATGCCCAAGTAATGAGCAATAAATGTGGGTAATGATAATCAAGGTCTGTGGTATCTTTCGGTGCGTTGGTAACTTGGGCCTGGGTCTGTTGAAGCTTGGTTTAGTCGTGGCATGCGAGGTTTTATAAGCGCAGTAGTAATACAGCAGAGGAGTGAGTCGTAGCAAAAAAGACGGAGATTTAAAGAGGACATACCAGTCAGTAGTGCAGGAGCATGCAAGAGTTAAATAGGTCATTGAAGGCACAGTGTACCTTGAGGTGTTGGAGGGGTATCCTGAGGGTGCGTGGCAAGTGGGACGTGAGAGTCTGATAATGGCGATTTCGAGCACAGCAAACCAGTGGTAACATAGTATATCCTGTATATAATCGTTTCAGACAAATGTATTACGATTTTATCCCTTCGCAGTATCTATACTCCCCCTCACCGCAGAGCTGCGAACGTCCGCATCCACTTAAGCCCCTACTTGACTCGTTCTACTGATGGGTCCTACCGCTGTACAAATAACCGGCCCGCTATTTTTACAGCCACTGCTTTCTTCAAGCGCACTTGGGGCTAGGACACTCGTTGAATAACACTGATCAGCCTGGTGGGAGTAGGGTGGCGAACCTTACTGATGAAGGAGCCCCGACTCGACAGCGAACAAGTAGGCAAGACCTGTCGCAGTTCTTTCGCCACCATGACGCTTTCCATTACAGGAAACAAGGATTGGACTGCGACGCTAACGAGTGGAACTCTCACAACTTCGCCTCTTATCAATGCCATAGCTGGCAGTGATTTACAACCAATTTCCTCCAATCCTTCACTGAGGTGAACAGCTAATTATTGGACTGCAGTGTTGTTGGTAGTGTGGGCTGGTCTCGTGGCTCCAGATCACTACCTAGTTCCGACCGCTAAGAATGGAGACTTTTAGATGGTCCAATGCGAACTCAAGCACGCCAAAGCTATTTGGTAACGTGAACTCGCCTGACTCCCATGCTACGACCACAGAGCTCTCTTTTCTACATAAATAGGATGGCTCTCCCGACTAATTCACTATGGTAGCTATATCAATAAATAATGGGTAGAAGTCTTTTTTTAACCCTTTCACTCTACCCGTATGCGTAAGTCGAGGAATAGTTGTAAAACCGTTAACTCGTCACGGGTATAGGCTCAGTCTAAGGGAGATCTAATGTGAGCTGTGAATGGTTCCAGATACACACGACCGTTGGTGAAATGCGTAGTCTGCCGTATGCAAGGTGGGTATGGAGAAACAGAACATTCGGCAAATCCGCCAAGTTGAGGGTTTCGAAGGCTCGATGCACGCCTTATTACGTTGCCACCATGGTATACAAGTGTGGAGGATCTAAGCTATGGCTAGCCAGGTGGCCTGTTATAGATCAGTAAAGGATTGTGATGGGCTAAGGTGTATCGGGCCAGCTCGTTAGATCCCATCGGTGCGGCTCAAGGCGTTCCTTTTTAGGGCACTGCAGATTGAGATTCGGCATATTTACCGACAGCTCCGGCCAATAAAGGGAGGGGGGTCAATCCCCAATATACAACGACTTCGTAGTGGTCGCCGCGTGGCTTCTGAATTGGATAATGGCCAGAAGGGGTGCTAAGGCTTCGGACATTTTTGCATCTGCGTTCTGTAAGGGGCAGGGGACTTTTAGCTGGCGCTGTTGTAATGTCCCCCTGACCTACCTGTCGCTGAGCTGGCTGTAGTCATCGCCCCCCTGTGTACGTTTCATACCCTTATCTGCGGTTTGCTTGCATCGGAGTTTCCGCTCGCTCTCAATCGGACCCCTCCAATAGCAGTTAACCGCTGGCCGGTTTAACAAAGGAATTGGACAATAGCACCCCCTTCTTTCTCAGTAGATAGAGGGTTCCATTCTTCCATCGTTGCCGTGCACTAATCCGCTGGCCACCAATTCCCTCCCTTCCTCACGCTTCGCAGGGTACCTGTAATTCAGCAACGCATCTTACCTTGACTTACTGCTTACTTTCCTAGACATCCATCCCAATCCGATGTTTCGTCCGTGCCTCGCCTTGTACCTCTTCCTAGTGGGTAAGTTCGGGGTCCGACCGTAGCCTAGAGCCACAAGAAGGATACCATACAGGGTACACGGGCAAGTATTCCTAGTATGGGAAAGAACAGTATTCATTGGAACATGCACTTCCACATCGCAAGGGAATCTAAGTGACTACCTTAATATCTATCTTAATTAGTTGCCTTGCTCTCCTGCCCACTCATATAACCGACGTCGCAGCGGCGGCCGCCGTCACCCACCGAGATTCCCTTCGACCCATCGGTCGGTTCGAAACCCCCACCACACCGCGCGTTACGGTGTTTCCCCGTCAGCTGGCCCCGCATCTCCTCCGCCGGTCGCTCCACGACCCTACACAAGGCCCGGCCAGTTTCCCCCACGGCCCACTGGTCGCTCCGCTCGGTCATGACGATATTTTCCGGCTTGAGCTTGACGCTTTCGGAACGACGTTCCGTTTCTTATTAGAACCCAACCACGATCTATTTCATCCCGAGCTGTTTGCATCGACCACTATGCCAGATGGTAAGGCATCCCAGCGGGAAAGATTCAGAGTGTTCAAGGGCACCGTGGTTGACTTGGGTCGACCACCAGCACCACCGCCATACACTGATTTAAGTAGCATGGATACCTTAACGTTGACCGAGGCGGCGGCGCTTGCGGGTACAATCGACCGGTACCTTGCCGGTGATGCCCGTCTAACGGTATTTGAAACCAGGTAAGCTGACCCCCTCTCCCCCAGAAGGGCGACCATCTAGCTTTACCATGACTCTCGATTGTAGCACATGGTATCCCAGCTCATCAACCACTCCCCTCCGGATCAGTAGCGCTCACCCAAATTTTTACCGCACCTACCCCGGCCCCCATTAGCGACAATGGTCAGCCGGTGTTTGATGGCTCCTTCCACTTGGACGGGGTGGCCTATCACATTAAGCCCGTCGCCGTCTACGCCAACACGCGTTTGCCGCACGATCCAGCCCCTCATCCCGATACCGACTCGCCGATGGTGGTGTACCGCAGCTCGGATTATTTAACGTCGGCTGGCCAAGCCGACAACCCCTTAATAGCCTCTACGAACGTAACCCCATCCGCTCCACCTCCCTCCGGCAACGGCACGCACTGCGGGGCTCAGACGCACCCAGAAAACTACGAACGGGCCCTGGCGGCTGTCGACTCTCACCTTGAGGCTGGGCCTTGGGGCCCCGAGTTCTTGCCCGTTTCACCTGCAGCGCCACTCTGGCGCCGCGGCCTATTTTCCGGTCCCACACCACAGGAGGTAATTCAACAGCGCCGCGCGGCAACCCTGTCCTCCGCCTGTCCGGTCAACAAACGAGTAGCTTACTTTGGGGTGGCGGCGGACTGCACGTACCTAAGCGTGTACCAAACGCCCGACAAGGTGCGGGCGCAGATCCTGAGCAACTGGAACCAAGCCTCGGCGGTCTACGAGCGGCAGTTCAATGTGATGCTCGGAGTCATCGATATGCGGATTATGGATGCCGGGTGCCCAACTAAACCCGACGCCCAGGTTGCGTGGAATCGCGGGTGCGACCAGGGCTACTCGATTGAGAGCCGGCTAAGTGACTTTAGTTACTGGCGTGGCCAGCTGTCAAAGTCTAACGATAGTGCGGCACTCTGGCACCTCATGACCAACTGCGCGTCCGGCTCCGAGGTCGGAATTGCCTGGCTTGGAACACTATGCCAGACCACCGCCCAGACCTCCTCCACCGGCGGTGATGGGACCTATGTCTCGGGGACGGCCGTATCGGCTGTGAGCCGCGAAGAGTGGCAGATCGTTGCCCATGAAATCGGCCATAATTTTGGGGCCGCCCATGACTGCGACGACTCGACCTGTCCGTGTGCGGCCGGTAGTAACTGCTCGTGCTGCCCGTGTACCGACAAGTGCAGCTGTGATGCTAACTACATCATGAACCCGACGAACCCTGTCAAGACCAACGATTTCAGTCCGTGCTCGGCCACTAGCATTTGCGCCACCATTGCCAGCTCCGGATCGTGCCTGGCCGACCCGGGTGCCAAACCCATCTTAGGTACCGCCATGTGCGGCAACGGAATTCGTGAGGACGGGGAGGAGTGCGACTGCGGCACGGCCGACACCTGCGCCAAGGATCGGTGTTGTGACGGGTCCACGTGTAAATTAAAGTCGGGCGCGGCCTGCAGCGCGTCCAATGCGCTCTGCTGCGACGGCGCCACCTGCCAGGTCAGACCGGCCAACGTCACCTGCCGCGCGAAGTACTCCGAATGTGACGTGGCCGAGGTGTGCGACGGCCTCCGTCCGGAATGTCCTGCCGACGAGCGGATCCCGGACGGCACTTCTTGTACATTATCCCCAAACGGTACCGCGAATGGCTCGGGCGTGGCGACTAGCCAGCTCCATGACCTCCAGTGCGCGAGCGGCCAATGTACCTCCCGCGACGCCCAGTGTATCGCCCGGGGTGGTGCGCTAAACATTACGCAACGCTGTACCCTCAACATTGGGGTCGACCCGTGTGATCTTCAGTGCAACAGCCCGCGCGACGCCCTCGGGTGTATCTTCATGTCGGGAAGTTTTCTCGACGGCACTACGTGCGGGTTCCATGCCAGATGCGCCCGCGGCGTGTGTACCGGGGAAAACGGATTTTACACTTTTCTCCTGCTCTTCCAAAAGAATCTGGCCGTCGCCGTCCCGGTCACCATTCTGGTCGGGTTGGTAGCCCTGCTGCTGCTGTATACGATGATTCGCTGGCTGTTTTGCGGAGGTAGGCCGAGAAATCATCAACAAGTCACCCAAGGGGGTGGAGGTCGGTGGACATGGTTTGCCGGCCACAAGACGCCCCCGCCGTCCGGTATCCACACCCCAACGGGGGTCCCTGTTGCCGGTGGGTATCGTAACCTGGACGGTGATACTGGGTACCCGGTCCATCACGTACCATACCGGCCAGGACCACCTCCGCAACCCACCGTGATGAGCTCGTACGACGGCCATACCTACCCGCTTCAGGACATGCGTCGTTAGCGCTGTGCATACCCCCGGTCGTCACCGTCTGGCGTATGCTGATTTCTATTATAATATTATCGAGCCGCTCCATCTAGATTATTATGGCGGTTTACTGTCGGATAGGCAGCCGGCGTAATGGTTACCCGGTCTATCAAGCCAATCCGTCTAGTGTGGTGATAGCAGGGGGTGGGGGGGCACCACTTCCGTACCCGCGACGCCCACTCCCCTACCAATGGCCAAGTAGTGAACCAAGAATCTGCGGCCACCTGCGCGAGTATAGGGAGGGCTCTTGCCCTAGATCATCGTGACTTCTCACTCTTCCCCTCACACACGGATTCGTTACCGTACCCACTTTCTCCTGGGTTGAGACCCATCTTCTTGTTAATTCATATTCCTTCCATATTCTATTTTCCACCCACTCATATTCCGATAAACGTTCATATTCAACACACTAGATTTTGATATCTCTGCTCGTCACCGCAGTCACCTGGGAGGCCGATTGTAATCGGAGTGCTAGAATGCAGATATATAGATATATATATTTATAAACATTTGAATACGAGAAGAGAAAGGTAGGTGTATAGTGGCTACATAACTCGTATAGATCATAATAATTTAAAAAATGGGTGAGATGATTAGGGACCCATTTCGCACGAAGTTGGTGTTGACGGCAGATCTGCTGATGCATAGCTGTCACGACATGCCCTATATACCAGTCCATAGAAATTGGCCGGCAGTAGGTCGATGACATACCGTTGGAGGATGGCGTGCCCCTTTTTGATAGTGTTTGGAGTGGTTACCATGACCTTAGCGATATCATTAATGGTCAGGTCAGGCCACAACAAATCGGTTGGCGGTAGTGAGCGAGTGGCGGTTACCGACTTATCGCTAGTAGTAGTGGTACCCGACATGTTGAGTAAGGCCGGGCCCTGACCTCCGCCATGGGGACCGGAGGAAGCTGCGACCAGCCCGAGCGGATGGTTAGTAGAGGTAAGCAGCGCGCGCAGTTGTTCATTGAGATCTTCGAAGCTCGCGTAAGCCAGGTACTGCTCAGCTGCGGCGGTGTTTGAAGATAACGTCGAAATGTGTTGGCGAAGGTAATTGAGGCGCCACCGTTCGAACCCACGGATGAATTCCGGGGGCCGGGATGAGTACTTGTCCTTGATGGCCGTATTCTCGGCAATCGATTTAGGCGGAACGGACGGGCGGGATGGGTCATAGGTCGGGAGGTGGCGAGCATAGTGGCGAAACTGGAGGAGAGTGAGCCAGAGGATGGCGCCAATGATGGAACTACTTGGTAGACCGGACATGATACCGGTGCTCTCAATCTTCACCAAGACCTGGTTGGCCGCGGCGACGAAGGTGTGCTCCGGGAGGCGCAGTTTGCCATTGGCTGCCACGTGGAGCTGTTGGGACAAGGGTAGCGATTGCTGCTTGGGCGGGAAAACGTCGCAGCCGTAGATGCCCTTGAGGACACCCACAAAGTCGTTGACCTTGGCCAGCTTCACTGTAGGGAGCGCCTGGCGGATGGTTTTGATTGTAGGCGTGAGCCCGTAGGCGTAAACAGTCATGATGATAACCGCACCCATGAGGGCCTTGCAGTTGTTGTTGGGTTGGCGGGCTGTCACGCTACGGTGTTTCTGGGCCTCAGAGAAGGCACGACAGACCTCGGCCTGAATGGTGGGCCCCAGCTGCAGAGCTTGCCACTCGTCCACGGTCAGAACGTCCTCGGAACGCAGCACCACGGTCTTCCGGCGGCGCGGCTTGAGATGCCCAGCCGTAGCCTGGCGGATGGTGGGCTCTGGCGCGGCGGCGGGTGATGAGTTCTCCGAGAAAACGTCGGTGCACAAAGCCACGGATCCAGCCGTGTAACGGCGAGGCATCTTCTTGCGGGACGGGCTTGTCGTCCTCGCGAGCCGCGGCAGAGATACGGGCGGTATGGCAGTTAATAACGATGCAGAGCTCGTGCTGGAGGGAGATAGGGGTACATCGGTGCCTACCGAATTGAGTAAGAAAGATAGTGACATTTGGTGACCGGGCGTACGAACAGGTTTGGGTGAGAGGTGAGGGATCGGTGGATATGAGGCTACCCGCGTTGGTGACGGCGACGATGGTGACGATGTCGGTCCCGCTAACGAGGAGTCCTCGGGATAGGCCAAAGGGCTAAAAATGGAAGGTCCGGGTATCCTGGGGCAATCAGGCAACGGTGACGTGGGTGGCAACGAGACTGGGATAGTTCAAATGGAACGATAAGGAGGGAGCGATATAGGCGGTACAAGCGTGTGGCAAGGGGCGGGGGGGGAGTTCATTTCAGAATATTAGTTGTGAAGTTAGAGCGGGGGTGAGATATGTTTAATAGCCACCGCTGGTCAGTGTCAGAGGGGCACTAGTACACCGCGTCTTGTAGGTTTGCAACGAAATACTTACCCGTGTTAATTAGGAAGCCGTCATTCTCAGGACGCTTGTTTAACGGGACCAACTCCTCACGTTTCTCAATAGGGATGAGGATGCAGTCAGGGGTAGCGTTATCATCAGCGGTGAGAGCCGGCCGCTTTCCCTTGTCGGAAGATTTCAGGCCCCGCTCGAGCGGTCGAGTGCCTGCGGCTTCGGTCTGGACCAGGGGCCGTTTGGCGGCCATAGTTAGAGGACGGGAGGAACCGGCTGCGTGGCGCCCGGTAACGAAGACGTAGAAAGGGCGGTTCCAAATAGACCCTATAGCTATTGGTGGCGCCTAATGAAGTCACGGCCAATCAGACAGCTTAAGGGGCGGAAGGGCTGTTTGCAGCGGACAAGTGCTTTCCAGTGTTGGCAGTGGTGAAATTGAGTCGAAGCAAGGGTGCAAAGTAGCTGATGAGGCAAGGTGGCAAGCCCAGGGGAAGCGTACGGGTGGGGTGGTGATACATTCGATGGGCGCAAGCCTGGCCAGTTATCAAGAAGCGAGAATGATTAAGCACGGGCGGTAAAATGAAGAGCGCGGTGGCACGGTTTGGATCGAATAAACCCCGACAACTAAAGATGGCGAGGGAGGGTGAATTTAGGCACGTAAGGTGGAGACGGCGGGAGGGTCTATTTATAAGAACAGCGGACCATCACCCGACCGGCCACCGCCACTGGATACTGACGTCCCTCACTTTCCGCCGCCCCTTAGAAATGTGGGCCCACCTGCCTCGGCCCCTCGTACCTTTCCAGGCCACACGCAACTTGCCGACCCCACCCTCCTGCCGCGGTGACCACACCAGAGGGCAATTAGGAGCGTGGGAGTGGGGGCCCCCACGGCCCTCGCTGAGTGTCACTGTTTCCTTCGGCTGACCTGATGATCCCCTCCCCTCGCCAACTGACCGTGTGCATCGTCAAGGCCGACCGGCTGCCCTGTTTGGTCATCACCCTCCTTCCCCGCTCTTCTCTCGGCCTCCACCTACTCGCCTGTCACAAACAATCACGTCGGCCCCGCGATAGGATCAAGCAAGGAGTTTCCGTGCCACTATACGTTCTAGGCGGGGGCCCAGTGCGGGAATCAATGCGTACCAAGAATTGTGGGACCTCCAACTGCGATTGATGGATAGAGAGGCCAGCAATCACCGTCCCCTTCCATCTCCCCAACCCTTGCCCCATACACCGCACAACTTGCTTCTGCCGTCGCCTGCCTTACAGTTTCCCAGTTCCCCTGGCTTGGGAACCTGGCTCTTCGCCCCTTCCCCCCTCCCTCCATTCCGCCGAGGAGCCGGTGCCTTTTATCAGATGGCACAGAGGCCATCGCCTAGAGTGAAGCTAGTATAGAGAGGTGAGGAAGCAGAGGCTGGTGACAGAACGGCAGTAGACCAACACTTGTGGTTTATGTGCTCGAGTTTACCTCCGGCGCGCCTTGATTGCTATTAAGATCTGTACTTCTGACCCTCCGCTTACCGGTCATTGACGAGGTGCTTCTAGTGGAAAGGGAGGGGATAGCACACTTCACTTAGAGCGAGCGGTCTGTGGATAGCGTTTAGTCTTGCGTCCTTAGCAAAGGAATGCCGTACGCCATCCAGGCCCAAAATAAAATGCGAGGTGTTGACTTGGGCAACGAACCCCCTTACCCTGAGACCCTTTTAAACCGGTCCCATGGAGTGAATGGAATGCAAAATACCTGTATGGAATACAACAGGGGAACAGTGCATCATCCCGACACATCGCCACCCTGGTGGCCAGGGCCGCTTCCGCCTGCTTGGAGGGGATTTGTGCCAGTTAATATTGGTGCATCTGGGGTGTCACATTGGCGGTCTAGGGTATCGATCGGCCACCCACCGTCACCCTGAAGGGATACAGAGCGGATTGCTGTGGGAGATGGTCGCAGTCGTCTAAATGAACACGGCACCTTCAGCACAGACACGAGCGTCCCAGCGTCGTACCAATGGATCCCACCGTCTCCCGTTTAATACTTCCTAGTTCATCAATCGACTTGGGGCTTGGTATATTAGGGGTTGGGTTACCTGAATGTGATCGAAACCCTCCCTCTAGTTGACCACCCTGGCCTGGTATCCACAACAATGCTGTATTTCACTTGCGAATCCTCCTCGTCTCTACGAATCTGACTCCGAATTCCCAGCGGCGTGCTTCCAGATATACCCGCTGGTCTGGCCAGGTCATTCGGAACCAGCTACTAGCGAACGAACCCGAGGCGGGTCGCACGACTATCGTCGGCTTCACAATCCGTGCTACCGTTTCCTCAGGAGGGGTCGCTAACAGTATATACTAAGTGCGGGCCCGCCCTAGCCCAAATATCACCGGGCCTCCTACTCCTCCTACCCTTGGGGGATCCTAATTCACTCACCCACCTTGCCGCTGAGATTCCAGTGTTGTCATAGAGAGGTAATACCTATGCTGGATGTCCATTTTAGGACTAGGCCAGGTGGGATAATTACGTGGCCGACGGTGGTTTGCTACTCTTCCCATTTATGATGAGATGAGTTTTAAAGGTCTACCCTTTCTGGCCCTACGCACACTCATACACCTGCCCTCCTGTTCTCCGTATGAATTAACACCATGGAGTAGACGGAAGTTGCGGGTAAGGCTGCAGTAGGTCCGCCTCTGTCCACCAATTAGTGAGACCAAAGCCGACATGCCATGTGATAGGCTATGTGGTGAAGCATTCGTAGTCCAAAATAATGAAGATGATACGATACCTACATGCCAAGGCCAACACTTTAAAGTATAAACGGGTGCTCAAGCCTGGAGACCCTCGCGAGGGATATCTGGGGCTCAAATGTAAACAGCGTCATTCGAGGGAAGTGTGGAATTGCAGGTGATCTTGACATCACACGCCCACAACCAGGTTTCTGCCCTAAATCCAAATTGGTTAATATTTTTTTTCAGAGTGGTATATTTGAAGCTGCTGGTGCAGTAGATGTACTCTATTGAGCTGCCTAGTCGCGAAGGCAATTCACGGGGGGGGGGAGGGGGGAGCGTGCTGACCCGTCCGTTGTCCTCTCCCCTGTCGCCCCCCCCCACCTGGCAAGCCACTCGGGTGGGCACCGTATATCCAGATCAGCGTCCTCTGTCGCCACCCTCAGCCATTGCCCTCTGCTATTTCGAACGCTACCTAACGTAGCGACGGACTTGGTCGAAATCTTCGACACGCTACCAACGGCACACACCTACATACAGGGAAAAAATCAGCAGTGAAATCGAGGAACTATGCACATAACTAGGCAGCAACCAGCCTAACAGACGATGGGCACAGGGTGGCGTCAACAACCGTGGGCAAGTATATCCCAGATATGGCCACTCAATTTCCCCCAGCTGATATGGGGGAGGGTGGGCCAGGCAGGAGTGTGGCCCCCGGGTTGCCCCAGATAATACAAAAAGGACGCGGCTATGATGTGATTGATTGCTGAGGAGATTAGACCAGTGCCCAAATGGGCTTGGTAACGGTCGGGCTGTCCCACAACCCTTATATGTACTCTGATAATCACTTGCCCACGGGATCGAGGCGGTTGGCATTCAGCCTCTGTTGTGTGATTGGCATTGGTGAAGGGACTGGTAGCGCGGTGAGCTCTTCTAAGGTCAAGGTGAGGCGAAGTCACGCGAAACCTCGTGCATCCTTCTTCCTCCCCCCCCACCCGCACCACCTTCCCGGCTTTGCTTCGGCCCTGATGCACCGTAAGGATGACGGCTTCCACCTATTCTCTCTGCTAATCAGATTCAGAGGAGACCGGTGGCCTATCCCACAGCACCAAACGTCAAACAGCCTTGCCACAGCATTGCCTTTTCCGGCCGTGGTTCTGGCCTGGTGGTCGATGTGGGATGCTGTGGGGTCGGGGTCCTATGTATGTGGGTGGGTGGGAGCATGACGGGGAACCATGCGACATGGTCAGCCGCGGTCGCTACTCTGCTATCACCGACGGTGCTCTAGCATACCCAGCTTGGCAGCGGCCCACGCGAAACTGCCCGGGATCCCTTGGTGTGTAAAGGGCGGCCTGGCTCCGACGTTTACTGATTCGTGCAAGCCGAGATGGGCCGCTCCGATCCCCGCCTCTAGCGGCACGGCACCCCCAGCCGGAGTTTGAAATCCCCACTTCCGAGACTCCCCCTCCCTCCTTCCCGGGCAGTCTTGCTAACCAATGGGCAGGGCACTCAGCTGCTTCCAAGGGTTTCATGATTGCTAGACCGTTAACTCCGCGCTGGACTCCCACTCTCCTTAGCGTCATCCCACCCCAGCTTGGCCAACCCACCGCTTTCCCAGCGGCACTCCCTGACGGCGGAGAGTCCTTCAGAATGGCGAACCTTTCCAGGCCGATTAGGCGGCTCGGAGGTCACGCGGCCGAAATCGGGGGCAGGGTATAGCGCGGTCTGACCTGACCTTTGTTTCACCGGGCTTCACGGTTCCCACGGCCACCATGCTCGTCCTGGACCGTCCAGCCCGAGTACCTTCGGTGGCCGGCTGGGGCAGGGATGCCATGATGTATCGTGAAGGGGGCACGTTAGCAGTACTGCTTCGGAAGTGATTGTGAGTAAAGCAGTCAAAGGTAGAAAGGGAAATAAACAAATCAATATATATATATAAAAATAGGGCCTGGGCAGTGAACAGAGGTCAGAGCGCGGAAGCTGGCATCCCAGTATATTCTGGTCGAGCCTACCCACGGCCGCTCGCCCAAGGACCTTTCACCCTTTTTTTATTTTATATTTTAAGATAACAGCACCTCGCCTCTCATACTCCCGCCTAAGTTAGCCGGACACTCGGGACTGGTAGGCTTGGGCTAGCGACCACCTTGGCCTTGAGGCGCCAGTTAGTAGGAGGGCGGAGCCGGGAGGGCCGGTAGCTCAGGCGGCGCCGCGACCGCAGCGGCGAGCGGGTGGCTGCCGGGCGTACGACGGAGGGAGCACGAGTCGGAATGAGCGAGAAGCCGCTACTGAAGCCTAGGCCGACCGGGCTGCTGGCTTCGTCAAGACTGGCCGGAAGCGACAGGTCTGAGATAGAAAGATCGTCTAGGCCTGTGAGAGGCAGGCAGCGGGAAAGACGGGACATATTTGGTTAACGGGGATCCGAAGTTCGCGGGTGCCCCCCCCCCCCCGACACCTCCATAAATACTGAAGCATTGGATGCACGGAGAGTTGAGGATGGGTCGGCGTCTTTGCCGGAAAGGAGGATGCGAAGCGTGCGTGCGTATGCGGATAAACAAACGCGGTCTCGGTGTCATTGTGCCGTGCCGGTACGACTCTACTCGCATAGGATCCCCGCAACAGCTGATATTCAAATCTTGACCAAATTAAAGACCGGTATTGGCACGGAATCGAGGCCCGCGTCGATGAGGAAGAGGGGGGGTACCCGATGGTAAAATGGAATGACTCAATCGGCCCATATTTTGGCCTTGCTCACGTTGGATGCTTACCTTCGTGACTCACGGGAATCGTCTCGGGCTCAAAACCCAGAGGTGGGGGCGAGATCGTGGTGGCCCACGCCGCCTCATAGAAGGAAGCCGGTGGAGGGCGAGCCAGGAAGGCCCAGTCCACCTCAACTTCGGGATCAAAGTCGGGTTCTGGACCGCCACATAATGTAGTTGCGTAGGACAGAGCCGAGGGGGAGGGGGGGATCCACGGGTCAGGCGTGTCGTAGGAGTGGCCATGGGTTGGTATCATTGTGTAGATACTGAGTTAGTTTTGACACTCTCCAGCCAAGGGTGGGGAGTGAACGGTTAGCAAAGTTATTACTATTCGACATAATATCACCACGCCTTCTTTTTGGACCTTACCTTCCACGGCAGGCGGCATCCACTCGGGCTCCCAATCAAAGTCGTCGTCGAGGCTGCCTCCGGTGGCGGGGTTCACTAAATTTGTACCCCAAACCTGCTGTGTATCCAGGGCAGGGGAGGGCGCCATTTTCGGGCGTGTCTGCGCTACCGTTGGTCGGCTTGCCTTCGCTGGTTGGGGCCGCAGGACCGATTTGGCGCACGGGGTAAGGATATCCGCCATTTTGAGACCTTTGGCCCCGGGCTTCACCACCATCCCGCCATCTTTGTTACCAGTAGTATTGACTTTCACCGTTAGAGGCTGGAGCTGCTGCGGTACGCTCTTGGCCATGAGCGGAGTCTTGGGGACGAGTGTCGACTTGGTTTGGGTGAGAGGCTTGAGGGTCGAGCCGTGGGGTTTTAGGTGCTGCTTGCCCCGGTGGCCCGGGGTTTGAGCGCCCGGGACACGTGCCGGACTGAAGAGCGTAGTAGCATTCTCCTTGTCCACGTCCGGGGCGAACCTTAGGGACCGCGATTGCAGCGGGTGCATGGTGGAGGGAGGGAAGCGTCTGGCCAAGTGTGCAAAGGACGGAGTGAGTGGAGGTAGGGAAACGCGATCAGGGGAATCAAGTGGTGAGGGAGGTTCGATTGGCTGTCACGATTACGTAGTCTAGTCCGAGGTTGAAGAGAACAGGGAATGGGGTACGAGATGCAGCGGTTAGTTAGCAAGGTGGAAAGGACCGGAAAAGCGCCTCTCTGCTGTTTTGAAAGGCAAACACGAAGGGTAGCATTGGTGATATGTGTACTGGTTGGTTCCAACCAACAGGCTACAAGACCCTCATTATCAACACCAGTCCCACGCGTAGTCACGCGCTTCGAACTCCGCACGGCCGTCAGCAACGGAGCTAGACAAGCACGCCAAGCGCAGGGTCCTATTGGAGTGGACAATCCCGCCCAGCTAGATTCAAAACCAAGCCCCCCCTCCATGAATGTAGGGCCAGGCATCCAGTTGAAGCCCACCCCTGCCCCACCACCCCGCTAAAGCTATTCTGTGTGGCATGAGTGGCGCGCGCACTTGGACTGGCATTGCCTATTGACCATTGTGGCTAATGGGTCCCCATGGGCGAGTCTAGATCTCGTAGCATCAGCTGAGATACTAAAAAGGTGACGGTCAGACGGGTCGTCGGGCACACGTCCCCTTCCCCTCGGATACCACGAGGCCTATCACGCTGCTGCACCCGTGAGGCTCCGTCGTATCTCAACGAATCTATAACCGGCTCCGTTGCACCCCCCCCAATACCCATCCGACTAATTCCGGATGCCCCTTCCCCTTCGTCTCCCCGCACAACCTCCTTTGTATGCACCACTACCATCACCTCCCCTCTCTCACACCTTCAGTTCTCAACTAGACCTTCCCTCTCTTAACGTTTCTCTTTTATTTCCATGGCCGCCCATGTATAAGCCCTCATCTAGCTACGCCATTGAGGCCAATGTCGCCTTGGTGCTCACCGCGCTACTCTGGGCGATCGCCATCGTCGCCGTCGTCTATATTCTCTACGACCATCATCAGCAGAACCACTCCGAGCGCTGGCGGAGCCGGGGTGCTGCCGCTGCTGCCGCCGCTCGCCGGCAAGCCTCGTTTGCCACAACATCGTCACCGCGGACCGTCCGCCTGACGGGCCTCACGGCGCTAGGCACCCGGTTACTCGGCTGCTGGCAGAGACGGGAACCGCCACGGGTCCGGTGGTCCTACGCGTTTGACTATCGGTCGTGGTGGACGCTAGGCCGACTCCTAGCTTGCAACTTTGTGCAGGCCGTGGTCGGGGTGGAACTCGCCCTGGCCCGCCCGCAGTATCTACACTCCGTGAGCCAGTTTCTCGATTACCTGATTGATTTCGGCGACGCCGACGGGGATGATTTCCTATATCGGAACCACCACCATGCCCTCCACCGTCGGAGCCATTCGGACGGTACGGTGGCCGGGGAGGATGATGACCATGCGGCTGCCGGTGGCGGCGGGCTGGATACGGCGGGACCATCCGGTCGCCGCCGGTCCAGCGTCACCCATACCCCGGAACTGGTGCTGGGTCTGGTCAACGTAGGCAACTCGTGTTTTCTCAACTCGGTCCTCCAGGCCCTCGCTTCCTCCGAGCAACTTCCCCTATACCTTTCCCAGTCCCTGGACCACCTGAGTCGTTGCAACGGCCGTGCGGCCGACGAGATTTACTGGGTGTCGCTTCCAGTCATGGAAGCGCTCGAAGAGACGCTGGAGGAGCTCAACCAGCCCACGGGTCGGAACGGGGCCTTCCGACCCTTCGCCATCCTGGGGGCCCTTGCCAGTAACCGTCGCCTGGTTAACCGAGAGCAGCAGGACGCTCATGAGGCATTCCAGCTCATTTCGACGGCCCTTGCTGATGAGGATGAGGGCCTGCGGTTTAAGACGCCGTCGTTGCTCACCGCCGAAATCACCTCGGCCTTTGACACCCCGCCGTCCCTATCCCTGGCCTCACCCCTGCCTTCCTCTACTCCAACCCTTCCGCGCCCGGTCGCCCTGCCCCGTCGGTTACCCACCAACCCGCTCAGTGGCCTGCTGGCCAGCCGACTCGCCTGTCTCCAATGCGGGTACTCGGCTGCGATCCGTCATTTCAGCTTCGACAACCTTTCGCTGACACTTCCGCTGAATTACGTGTGCACCCTCGAGTCGTGTCTACAGGCCTACATCGCCATGGAGGTCCTGACCGATGCCCGTTGCCAGCGGTGCACGCTCCTCAAAACCGTTCACGGGAATCGGGCGGTCTTGGCCCAGATGGAGGCCGCCTTTGCGCAGGCCGCCGAAGCTCCCCGGATAGCAGATCATTCTCCAAAGGCGCCGGCTCGACTTACCGCTGACTCCGCGACGATAACTAACCAACCTGCCAAGTCGACCGGATCCGACATCGACCCCGACTCTGACGAGGAAGACCCGTCGGGGAAAGGTCATGCGGGTCACCCGCAAGGGACCACGATACCTACGGCCTCGCATATAACGGCAGTGGAGGTGACCCGGCAGCGACTCCGGACACGGATGCTCGAATGGGCGCTCAGCCAGCACGACTATGACCTGAGTTTTACACGCGAGCGCACTTTGGCCGACCCTTCGCATGCTCCGTTTCTCACGGATCGTGAGCGCGAGTGGGCCGCCTCGCGGTTCACCCCGGAAGACCTGACGGACGTCCCGCTGGAACACGTTGAGAGCCCGCATTCGTCCAAGCAGGCCATGATTGCTCGTCCACCCCGTACACTCTGTCTGCACCTGTCGCGGTCGACCTATGGGACGTACGGCCAGGCCATCAAGAATAACTGCCACGTGACCTTCCCGGAGTACCTTGATATGGCGCCTTATACGACAAGTGGGACATTAAGCACCGACCCACGGCACGCCATTTCGTCGACAAACTCACCCGGAGCGCTGCCGACCACCGCCCAAGAGACTAGCGGCAGGCCCAACCCTTACTGGTACCGCCTCCACGCCGTCGTGGTCCACTTTGGTACCCACTCCCAAGGCCACTTTATCACCTACCGGCGACGCACACAACCATCACGTGTTCCCAGCGCCCGCGAACTGCGACAGTTATCTAATCTGTCACCCTCGGCGTCCTACGACCACAGTGGGAACACCAGTGGCAACCTCAACAGCAATTGGTACCAGATTTCGGACGAACAGGTCGATCCGGTATCCCTCCATCGCGTTCTGCAGGCTAACCCTTACCTCCTTATTTACGAACAGGTGACGGCCGAAACCCTATGTGATCGGCTGGACCGCGAGGCCGCGACGCTTGTGCAACGTGCTCGGTTGAAACCTAATGGTGACAGTGGTGATGAACTGGAGGACGGGAGTCAGTCGGCTAGTGATGTGGATAGCGATGGTGGGTATGAGGATGGTGGCGGGCTCGGCTTGCGGAAGCGACCAACCGGGCCCCAGCGCCAAGGGGTTCCGCCGCAGACGCCGGTGTACGCCCAGTACGATTCTGACGACGACCCGTGAATTTTGGTCGGTTGGTGAGAAGGGAGAGGGGGGGTGGCTTTAGAGAGTTGCAGATTTTCTCTCATGAACTTCCTAGCAACCCGCACGTCTCGCTTGTTTGGGATCATTACTTGTCACTTGCTGTTTGGTTCTCAAGGTCACTAACGAGGGCTGGGTTATTTTGGGTTACTGTTGTTGTTAATTTCCCTCATCCCTTTCATATTGGTTGACGGCTTATTTACTTTGGGTGCTTTTGCCTTATCTAAAAATGTACATGATACGAAATGCATATTGTCGACCACACCAATGACCCCTCCGGTGTGATAGTATAGATAAGCCAGGGGGGGTATAACAGCACCGCCTAGTCAATCCGCTAGATAAAGGTAGTTGGGCTTGGCGGTTAGGGGGATGCCTACCGAGCAATATGGGGGAGGGATCAAGCCGATCTGGCCGCCCCATATCAGACAGCCGTCTGTAGTTGCCGGTGTTTTGAACTGCGCATAGGATAGGGGTGTTAAGGCATAACCCCTAGTCGATGTGGCGGATTTCTTGCCTGCTTATTTATTCGCATGCGCTCGTCGAAAATAGCAGTTGGCGAGGCACTTCTTGCCCATGGCATCAGGCCAGTAGGAGGTTACAAGGCATCGCGGCCCTGGTCATATCCACAAGCCGACCGGGCAGGGTTGTCTATAAGGAGTGGTTTCACCACTCTTTAACGGGACTCCGTATGGACAGGTGAGAGGTGAGAGAAAGGGGAGGGAGGAGTGGTCAGAAGCCGGGTGAGAAATGTGTGATCACACAGAGCAAACACCCAATCTAACGACGTGTCACCTGTAGAGGCGCCATTGCCGGATTTAGCCATAGACACTAAAGCCCTCGCCATAGTGGGCCATAGATATTGGGGCTTGCCTATTCATCTTTAATCATAATGTGTATGGTAACGGGGACAATCTGCCACCCACGAAGGAACGGTTGGGTGGCCACGACTGGGTATGTATTTAACCGGTGGGTGGGACCGCGGCCAAAGATAGCCTAGTAGATCGCCTCCCTCTCCCCTCCCTTGCCATGGCGCAATGCGGAGGAGTGTCAATAGATAAGTACCACCAACCAGGAGTAGCCTCATTGGGTATCTTAATATGTTATAAATATATATAAATTTCACTGCTATAGTGCCTGACCTACCGGTGTGGGTGGGACCGGCGGATGGAGACACACAATCCTCCAGGGTTTTCCCCCATAGACATCTCCGAAAATACAGCGACCTGGTCGGCTACATTCGCTTTGTGATGCCCACCGGCGGCAAAACCATGGTAACACACGTACGTTGATTTAGTTTTACTCACTTTGGGCAGACCGACAGCCACCAAACACGGCGGTTAAGCTGATTTCTCCGCTGGTTTAGGGGCCAGTGGAGGAGGAGAAGGAGGAGGGGGGGGGAGGCGAAGCTTGCCTCACTCGGACGGTGTTGTCACATGCGGGTGCAACTTGGACGTTGGGCCGCTGTCCTTCCCTGCGCTTCCCCCCGCCTTAACTTTCACTCTGGTAAAACGCTGCAAAGTGACGGGAGGCCCAGGCGAGGGGCTGAGGCAACCGCTCTACTGGCTAGTGCGCTATCTATCCCTGCCACGATACCTGGCTATTAGAGGCGCAGACGGATTGGTTGAATGATCATTTCGTCTCGCCAATAAGCGCTCACTGGATATCGGAGGTGTGAACAGATGGACAGTCACAGTTACCCAGCGTTAAGGTGTCCGATAGTGCGTCCGATTTCCTTAGGTCGTACATTCCATAGACCTCTCCCACCCCGGTCTACTTCTTCGCGGCCTAGCCTGGAATGGTTTCACTAGTCACACCGGCCATTTTGCGTCTACTTCGAGTGGTCTCCATGCCTCTCCCCTCCAGCCTCCTCATACCATGTACCTCACTGCTTGGGGGGCCGGGAGCAGGCGGTGGCCGGGTCGGCGGGAGCACAGTGGTGCCGCGGCCCGATAAACAAGTAAATATTGCTGCTGAGGTAGCGGGCCTTGGCAGGGAGGGAGGCGTGGTATGACGTAGCGTCTATAGTTAGGAAGCGCAGACGTCGTCGTCGTACGCGAGCCCTCTCGTCGGTACCAGTGCAGTACTGCACACCCGCGCCGCTCGCCACCTACAGGAGACAGGGGGCCCAAGGGAGGAGGACGAGAGGGGGAGGCACCGTCTTTCCAAAGCAAAAGCGTGCGCGATGAGCCCAGAAATAATGGCGGGGCAGATGGTGAGCTGGATCGCCCAATGAAATTCCGTCACCCTCTCGCCGCCCACAAGTCACATGGGAGGTCCCTCATCCGCGCGTTTGGGTGGGCAGGCTTATCTATTTCGGCAGGGAGGGGTGGGGGTGATTGGTCCCCTGAGTCGCCGCAAGGTTTCGCCCCACGGCCCCTCCAGACGGCTCTGCGGGTGTCGGGGAGCGGGGGAGGGGGTCTCGTGCGGCTGCGGCGGGAGGGCCGCGAGGTCTTACTCTTGCGCCTCCCAGCCATAGATAAGCCGGGCGTCAGCGGCAGTGGCAGCGACAGCGGACGGCTCTCCGGGCTGGAGAGATTATGTGGATAGGGGGGCTCGTGGGCCTCTCCCGCCCCCGCCACAGCATCTTCTCCACTGCATGGGGTCGCCGCTCTATTGACTTCAGAGGAAATTCGAGCTGCCCCTTCTTGCCTCTGTAATCCTGCCGGCTTCGGTCCCGTGAGTCCACCACCTCCCCTGTCCTGTGTAATCTGGCGTCTACGGCTCCGTTCTCAAGTCATTCTCCTGCAGTATATAACTACCCATACGCCCCCCCCACAGCTCCCTTCGTCAATTGACTACCCCATTCTCGCTCACATGTCCGCCAAGAGAACAGCTCGGCTACTCCCACTATCTCCTCAACCTATCTACCTATTTGTCTCCCAACGCCTCACCTGTATTATTTTTTCTTTTTTTCTTCTCCTGCGCTGCAGTCCCACGAGTTCCAAAGGCAGCAGTCACGCTACTGTTTCTCTCCTGCCGCCCACTTCGCCCATCATTACCATTAACAGCGCGTCATCTGCCAGTCTCGACGTCACTGACTCTGCACCCCGCACTCCTCCGCTCCCTCTACTACTATTCGACCCCCCACCTCTCCTGCCAACCTTTCGATTCCGTCATGATGTCCCACTCTACTGCCGAGCCCCTTCTTCCAGCCTTGCCCGTGCCACCGCTGGACCAAACTTGCGAGCGGTACCTGGCCTCCGTCCGTCCTTTGCTTTCCGATGCCGAATACGCCGCCACCGCCGACGCCGTGACCGAATTCCAGCGTCCGGGCGGTGACGGCGAGCGGCTCCAGCGCCGCCTGGAGGCTCGCAAGGCTGACCTCGACTCGCCCCACCACTCCCGAAACTGGCTCGAACACTGGTGGAATGACTATGCCTACTTTACGAACCGTGTGTCCAACTGCTTCTACGTCAACTTTTACCTGGGACTTCGCGATGACATTCGGGCCCCCACCCAGGTGCAGCGCGCCGCCACTCTTACCCACGCCGCCGCCGATTTCCGCGCCCAGGTTCAGGCCAACTCTCTGAGCCCGGACAACGTGCGCGGGAAGCCCCTGTGTATGTTCCAGTACCGCTACCTCTTCAACACCTGTCGCTATCCGGGCCGCGAGCGGGACTACACCATTCGCCACGTGGCCCCTGACGCCGATCACGACTACACCCATGTGGCTGTCCTATACCGCAGCCAGGTCTTCGTGCTCGACACCATGACCCCGCTGACTCCACACGGGCCACGCCGACCGCTGACCCGTGAGGAACTCGCCGTGCAGTTCCAGCGCATACTCGACGACCCCACCGCTACCACCGCGCCCGCCCCGAGTGTCGCCCTGTTGACCACCGATTCCCGCGATGCCTGGGCGGCCCACCGTGAGGTTCTTCTGCAGGCCGATCCGGCCAACGCCGCCCACCTCCGCCGCCTCGAGACGGCCATGTTCGTTATCAGCCTGGAGACCTCGCGGCCGGTCGCCACCGAGACCCTCTCGCGGGCCTGCTGGCACGGTGATAGCACTGGCGCCAACCGGTTCCACGACAAGTGCCTACAGCTCCTGGTCTTTGCCAATGGCCGCGCCGGTCTGTGTGGCGAACACTCGCTCTCGGACGCAACCACCACCATCCGCTTGGCCAAGTCCATCCTACAGGCCGAGGCTGACCAGGCTCTCCCGTCAACGGAAGGAGCCACGGATTCTGCTAGCCGGGCAAAACTCCTCGATCCGCCGGCCCACCTGTCCTTCAGTAGCAGCCCCGCTCTGGAGCAATGCCTACGTGCCGCCCACGGCCGGTTTCGCGCCGAGGTGGCCGCCCACGAGGTCGGCGTGCTCGAGTTCGACCTCTTTGGCAAAGAAGGTCTCAAGTCGCTCAAGTGCAGCCCCGACGCCTTTGTGCAGATGGCCCTCCAACTAGCCCAGTACCGGACCCACGGCCGGTCCCAGGCCACCTATGAATCAATCGCCACCAAGAAATTTTCGCACGGCCGGACCGAGACGGCCCGGTCCGTCTCAAACCAGTCTCTAGCGTGGGTCCGCGCCATGACGACGGGCCACCACGGTGGTACCCAAGACCGGCGCGGGGCCCCGGTTAGTCGCGAGACCCTGATGGAACTGTGCCGCGCGGCCATCGCTCAACACTCGCAAACCACCGTCCAGTGCGCCGAGGGCGGTGGTGTGGACCGCCATCTCCTGGGCCTGCGTTACTGCTTGAAGCCTGACGAGCCCCTTCCTACCCTCTTCAGTGACCGAGCCTACACCCAATCCTCCCATTGGAATCTGTCGACTTCGCAAATCACCGACGAGGCCCTCAACGCTTACGGCTGGGGCGAAGTCGTACCCGATGGCTACGGTGTGGCCTACATGGTCAAGAACGCCACGTTACACTTCACCGTGACCGCTTTGCGTGAAATGAGACCCAAGCGGTTCGCCCGCGAAATCTATCACGCCCTCGCGGATACCTACGACCTGTTGAGCAACCAGACCCCGCTGGTGCGCACCGAAACGGCGTTGCGGCCCCTGATGGATGAGGAGGCCACGTTTGAAGAGTGTGATGGCGAGAGTGGCGAGGACTACGAAAGTCGCTCGCCAGCCTCTTCGTCGACGGCTTTTTCTGCCACTGAGTTGGCCGAGTCTATCAAGCTGCCTAACAGCATACCTGTCCGAGCTTCTGTTGCGGAGCTGCTTTAAATGAAAGAGGTGGAACCGTCGTCGCTACGATGGGCGCTGCTTCCATTCTCACTATTTTATCAGGTTTTCAAGGCTATCAATCAAGTGTGAGCTAGAAGCACTGTATAAATATATTTTCTAATCCATTATGCATCATTAATAACTGTTATAGGCGCGGGTCGTACCACCACCTATCCTCACGCCATGTGGCAAAGTTAGTCTCCTAAAGCCATGGGTCTCAGGTTCTAGAGAGATCTGATACTTAGGTCCCCACTATGGTCGCTCTTAGAAAGTTCCACTGGTCGCCAGTTTTTTATTTTATTGGAGACCAAGCATCCGGGATGGCAGTATAACACCAGGTTTTTACGGACCGCTTCTTACGGTATGGTAGTCGTGCGGAAGACCCACTCATTAGTGAGTTGAGGGCTCTTTCTACGGCGGGATACTGCATCCATCACTATCTAGTTCATTAACGCTGCCCGATTGAGAGCCCAATTGGGGGAAGGGTACCTTTGGATGAGCCATGGTTCGATTGAGAGCGGAAAAGTAGCTAATAAATGCCGCTGAGGGTAAGGGCCGCATGGCCTGAGTTTTGGCTATATAATCATTCCCAATCGCTTTAGTCTTGCGGCCTTGGGAATAGAAACAGTATCCGTTGAGAGCTGGTATATCGGGCTCATTAAATATGAGCCAGATTAGGGTATGGGTATAGGGATTCTGACATGGCCTTAACAAGTAAACCGGGTTGTCATGAAAGTTCCAATTCCAGAATGGGCTACATTTGTCGATGTATCTGGCGGGGCACTTTTATACATACAGAGTACAAAGTAATGGGATAATCCCCTTCATCCTATTAAGTCCATTGAAACTATTGCAGTAATGTACAAACCGGAGAATTCGAGCAATGTCGGGCGTGTTAAGCTGCGAACAAATGACTACGACTGATAAATACCAAGACGACCCTGGAGAGAACGCGCCGGAAATTGTGTCAGGTCGAGCTTTATTGAAGACGGGCTCACCTACGGGGGGAGGCCGATAGGGCCAAGCGGTTAAAAGTTAGAGGACGAGATAACGGGTGTAAAAGGGGGGAGCAGGGGACGCCATGAAAATAAGGTAAAACGGAAAAAATAAAACGAAGCAATACCGAAGAGAAGAGAGATGGGTTGGGGTCGTACTTGGCCCATTTCTATACCCTCTGGAGAACGTTGTTGTTTAACTCAACCCGGTAGGCCTGATAGTTGGCGGAACGCAAGGGTTGGGGACAGGAAAGGGGTGGTATTAGGGAGGTGGGTCCTTGGGGACCACCTCCTGTCACCCTCCACCACACTACAACGTGAATATCACAAACATTTTATCTTCATCTCCACATTAGTCCCCATACTTGACCTAGGTAATCATACGGTATATTGCCCATTTGGCTAAACATTGTCATACAACTTGTACCATCATCACCAGAGACCCTCCAGCGAAACACTTGCATACGCGGAGGGACTTACCAATCCAACTTCTAGATCTATCCCAAACCATTATGACCTATTATATACCGTTAGTCCTTGCTTAATCAGCCATTATCCGGGGGCCTAGGCTAGCTTCCTTCAATCGGGCAGATACTATTACTTCCTTCTGGATCTATAATGCAAGTACGAGGGGGTAGGCCATACTGCTATATTTTTAAAGGAGCGTATAGCCATTGCGGCAATGAGCATTTAGCACCCCTGCTCCATGAAAAGTTGTACCTATTACAAAACTCCCGTTGGCATTCCACTTTGACAGGCTGTCGGTGCTCTGGGCCTTTAAACCTCAAAGTTTCTCACTGGTATGCAGAAACTTTCCACTGGAGAGGAGCCTTCCGATCACCAATTCAAGGCATAAAACTATATCATGACTACCAAGTGGTACCACAAGTTGTAAACATTCGTTCGTCAATGTGGGTAGAGAGTAGTATTGGCAATGAATATCCGCCAAGTTAGTATGTCACTTCCTTAACATTACATGGTATTAGGGTCGAAAGACGAAAGAAATTGGGTGGTGGCCATCACTGGCCCGTATATTGGGGTGCGAATGCGGCCAATGACTTGCGATCGTTTAAGTAGGGGGGGGGCGTACCAATACCAGGATTGCATACCTACAAAAAGTTCATTTAACTGAAAAAAAATATGGTCTCAATGATTTTCGATTACCTAATCTGCAAAGAAAGCAACTAGATATAGGTTGATAATTGAAATCCTGCAAATGGTGTAAACGTCTGCGCTCAGTGACTGGCAGGGGGGCGAGGTGCCCGGATTCAAACTGGCTGGTCAGGAACGGTAGAGTAGGGCGGGTGACATG
>JANBPT010000714.1:0-25213 GCA_027575765.1 Tieghemiomyces parasiticus
CCAGCTTCCGCTAAAGGTCCGTCAACCTCCAAATGGGCGGAACAGACATTCTGCGAAGGACCCATGCCACTGGCGGCGAAACACATGAGCTATATATATTACGACAAAGAACCCATCAAATAAAGAAAAAATCTTAGAAAAAAAGTAACTTCTTGTGCCATTTATGCCCAAAAATAGTGTTCTCACTAATCCAACAATGACTGAGCCCGTCACCGTGTTTCCCCTGGTCACGACCCACAAGAACGAGGCCCATTCTACATCTTGACCTCCCGCACAGGAAAGTGTTGTCACTGGAGGCACTAAAGAGCCTGGTGCGGAATTGTCAGACGGAGCCAACACAACAATATGACAGTCTAGTGCTCTGTTGAGGTGGCCACTAGACAGGTATTGTTTATTTCTCCTGGCCACTATCATACTGTGGCGTTTCAAAGTAGCAATCATGTGGAAAAATGTAAGGAAAAGCATACAAAGAACACGGCATAAAAAAAAGCGGGCCAATAGTGAAGGTATGATAGCATAGAAATGGCTAATTGTGTTATTCTTAGGAAAAATGCAATATAACACTAGAGTTGTTTGGTTTATGATTATTGGACTGCGAATCCGAGGTGAGGTGCCGCTGTTCCCAAGGCTACAGTAAGGCAGTGATCACCTTGGCTACACCAAGTTAATCAAGTTCGATTGTTACATCCACATAATAAGCATTATATATGATAACATGGCCTTATTGCCCTCCCGTCTATATTGCTACGGTTTTTCTTTTAATCTCCTCTTTCTCTCTTTCACATGGTTGCTTCTGCCACATTTTGTATGGTAATGCAGGTTAGAAGGTGTATATAGAATACTTGTCTGTCAACCACCTCCATAAAAAGCCACACTTCCATATAACGTTACCGTGTTTCTATGGTATCCTCGCCTCCTTAGTATGTACTAGCACCACGTTTACCCTTTGGTCCATTGTCCTATTTTCTTGCCAATTGTTGCTACCAATACTTTACCTCTTTTACCTTCACCTCAAAACACCGATCAGGGCAACCGCTTGTAAATTCGGAATCCCCCCAGTCTCTCTGGGTGCCTCGTCCGTTCTGTCACCTCTACCCCCCCTTTGTATTATCTGGTATTTTGTAGCACTTAGTTACCCCTTGTAGCTTTACCCTTCCCTTAGCCCGCTCCGTACAGCTTATCTCTATCCTCATTAGCCATGAGCCAACCCATAGCTTATTTAGTACTAGACTGGCCAACTCCTGCCAGTTTAGACCTGTTAGTGTTAGCCGCCATTTACTCACACTATAGATCAGCTGACCGGTCCTTCTTTTTGTTACCTGATGTGGCAAGTTACCCTTGAGTGCCAAACCCCCAGATGACTAAGGCCTCCGCCAACCACTACATAAATTGTGCTGCTGTCACCCATGCCTGCATTTCGAACACCGGAGCCAGTCTTCTGCCAGTCCCCCTTCTCTGTATTGTCCTGGCCTAGTCCCCGGCGACCACTGGTTGCTCGGAGTTGTCAAACGGTGGCTGGGCAGTAGGAGGTTCACCACACTGGAGGCGGCTGTGGGCGTCTGGCAATCGGAGCTGGACATTCCCCCGCCAAGTGATTCAAGAATGTGTTTTGATAGTTGGATGGTAAGGGCGTGCCGAGTGGTGGCCATTAGTTTCATTATGAGTCATTAAGGCGTCAGTTGACAGAAACTTGGTTGATCTCCTATAATGACAAAAACACCCGGATGCTGTTAACAATATCACGTGGGATCGAGATTTTGTACAGAGGCTTGAAAATCCAGGGTGAAGGCGAACTACATCAGGTCCGGTGTTGCCACCATTAGGCGTAGAGTTTCCGACCAGACACTGAGTAGGCGTTGGATCATAGGAGGAATGCCCTGATTCCTCTGCCCAATGACCAGCAGGTCCAGCCGATTCCCTTCATGGGTAACGGTCAGTTCGAATGGTCGGGTAAGTTCAAGTGTAGTGAGATCACGCAGTTCGGCCGTTATGTTAAGCTTCTCCTGTAATAGGGGTTGGCTGCCATCGGATGGCACAGAGGCTTGCGTCGGGGCCAGGTAGCTGAACCCGAAAGGTGGATCAATTTCGTAGGGCCTGCGTTGAGTGGGGTCTGTAAAGTCGCGCAGATATCGCACCAAGGCCAGCTTCATTCCATCTTCGATGCCTGTCCCGAGCGTCTCCTGGGTGTGGCGAAGGGTGGTTCTAAAGCCGGCCGCGCGTGGCGCATCAAGAACGACGGGGACGTAGTGGGCAAAGAAGCCCACGGTGCGGGAGAGGTCGAAGGCGGTGTCGCCAACGGGCCGGCGGCCGTGGGTCAAAAAGGCCAAACCCATGACGCTGAAGTGGAACACCTCCTGGTAGGCCATATGTAGAGCCGTGACCAACAGCTCAATGGGGGTGGCGCCAAAGCGGTTGGCGGCCGAGGTCAGGGTCGACGCGGAAATGTCCAGACAGACAAGGCATTCGGGATGCCGACCACCAGGAGTGCTTTCAAGCGTGACCACTTCGCCCCGCAGACGCACCGCGAGGTCAGGGAGCGGTGGTGGTACAGTGAGGGTGTCGAGGTCGAGGTCCTGTGTTACCTGGTGCAGGTACTCGGCCCACGCTTGGCAGGAGACGGTGGGCGGTTCTACCTGCTGGTCCAGAAGTAGGCGGGTCAGGTCCTCGGCGAAGACCTTGTACGAGAGGTAGTCCGAGGCCAGGTGGTGGACGCAGTGGAAAAAGTACTGTTCGTGACCCAGGTCAAACACGTGGAATGTGCTGAGTGGACCACTTTCGATATCCAACTTGAGGCACAGCGAAGGTAACATGCTCATAGCAGTGGCGAAATCTTTGACGTGATGTAGTTCAAAACGGTAGTAATCGTGCAGTGGACGATCGCCAACGTCATAGGTCATGGTTCCCGTTTGCTCGTCCTGGCGGAAGAGACCACGGAGCATGGGGTGAAGTTCAACCATGCACCTGACCGCCGTTCCCCATTGCCACTCGGGAAAGGTACGGCCGGATTTGAACATAACAGGCAGGGTGAACGCGTTAGGTTTCGTGAGCGGCATGGAAAAGAACGCCAGCTGACCAGGCGTCAAATGAGGGCAACTCATAACCTTCTGGTCCGCTCTGGTTCTGGTGGTCGCGGTTATGTTGACTGCTACGCAAAGTCTAGCCACCTGGCGTAGGGTGTTGTTGCGGTTGAGGTCGGCGATAGCCAAATGGAGACCGTTACGCTGACATTGGGCCACCACCTGGATGGCAGATAAGGAGTTACCTCCGATCTGGTAAAAGGTGCTGTTCAGTCTAATGACACTCGCGTCTAGACGCAGACAGTCCGCCACTGTCTGCATCAGTTGGGACTCGACGGGAGACAGGGTAGGCAGGTCAGTGTCCGTCGGTGAGCGGTTGAAGTGGAAAGGCGGCAGGGCCTTGCGGTCAACCTTGCCCACAGGGGTCCGAGGAAGCTCAGCCAGGCCCACCAGGGCACTGGGCACCATGTAGTGAGGGAGGCAGTTACGAAGCCAGTCGAGGACGGTCTCGTTATCACCAGGCAATGCAGGGCAGACGTAGCCGACCAGGTGCGTATCTTGGACCAGGACGCAGGCCTGGGTGACCGTCGGGTGGGATTCGAGGACGGCCTCCACCTCGCCGAGCTCGACACGGAATCCACGCACCTTGACCTGGTGGTCGATACGGCCCAGACACTCGACCTGGCCGTCAGGGAGCCAGCGGGCCAGGTCCCCGCTCTGATACAGACGCTCGCCCGTCAGGGGCCAGGTAATGAACTTCTCCGCGGTCAGTTCAGGACGGTTCAGGTAGCCGCGGGCCAACCCCTTACCGCCCAGGTAGAGCTGGCCGATGATGCCGACGGGGGAAGGTCGCAGATGCTCGTCCAGGATGAGGCCCACCGCATTCGGGAAAGGGCGGCCGATGGTGACGGTGGCGCCGGGTTTCAGCTCAACGCCGTGGGAGCCATTGGCCACCTCCGTGGGTCCGTACCAGTTGAATAGCCGTAGAGAGGTGGACCACTTATCGACCAAGGCTTGGCTGGACGGCTCGCCAGCGAGAACGAGACTGTACAGGCCTGGGAAATCACTGGGTTCGAACGGGGACACGAGGGAGGGCGTACATGCCGCCCGGGTGGCCTGCTGGAGGGCCCGCTTCTGGTCACCCTGGGTAATCAGGAGGAGGCCGCCCACTGACAGGGTGGTCCAAATCTCCGACACAGAGACGTCAAAGGTGGGGGTGAGGAGCGTAGGCGTCACCACATCGGCCGTCATCCCGGTGGTCCTGATGAAACCCTGCAGGTGGTTGGCTGCAGCCCCGTGTTCGTGCATCACGCCCTTGGGGGTGCCCGTCGTGCCGGAGGTGTAAATCACGTAGGCCAGGTTCCCGCCGTCTATTTCTGCCTGGCTCATCCGACCGACCGCATGGTCACTATGGAGCCTAGACAGGTCGATTGCGAGTTGGGGGGTGGGCGTATCGGCTTTGAAGGTGGCTAAAAGGGCAGGGGGCCCTGCCACGGCCACACAGGCGGCATCGGCGAGAATGAACTGCTGCCGCTCGACCGGGTAATCTGGAGCAATGACCACGAAGGCCGAGCCGGTCATCCACACCGCCAACTGGCCGACGATGAGTTCCACCGAGTTGCCAGCCAGGATGCCAATCACTTGGTCAGGCCCACCCTTGCCAGTCTGGTGGAGGCGATGGGCCAGATGGGTAGCCATCAGGTGGAGCTGACCGTAAGTGTATTCCTGCTCACCGTCACGGATCGCCACACGACCAGGCCCCGAATGGACGCAGGAGAGGAAGCCCTCGTGGGCATAGGAGTCGGTAGGGAGATTGATGGGGTTTCGGGCCCAGTCGTTGGTGAGGAGCTCGTGTTCGGATTCGGATAGCATACTCAAGGAAGCGACTAAATCTGAGGGCGACGTAGTGACCAGCGAGCGGATGGTGGTTTCTAGATGGTCCACGAAGCGTTCCACGTAGTCAGTGCTGAATACCCCGGATTGAAAGCCGGCCTTGACGTAGAGTTGCGTATCTTGGTGCGCTACTATGAGAGTCAGGGGTACGTCGGTAGGGTCGTGGCTGTCGAGGAGACTAAGGCGGATGGGCAGGTCCGTGTCGGACTGCACTTCAGGGTAGTTCTGGTAGGCGAGAAGTACGTTGAACAGTGGTTGCTCCGGACTCATGCCGCTCCACCGGTGGATATCGGTCAGCCGGCAGTGTTCAAAGTCATAGGCCGCCGTGTCATCATGGTGGAGGGTCTGAAGGAAGTCACCCACGGTGAGCGCTCGGCCGATACGGGCACGGCAAGGGATGGTGCTGATGCAAGGCCCAATGGTGGACTCGACTTGCGCCACGGCCACGTTGCGGCCGGACACCACCGTGCCAAAGACCGGATGCTCGGACCCCGTGTGGCGGTGGAGGACCAGGGCCACGGCGGCTCTAAAAAACGTGGATACTGCGACACCATACGACTGGGTAAAGTTGATGACTTGATCGCCTATTTCCAGGGTGCGGGCCAGGGAGCCGTAGTATGCTGCGTCAGAGGGCTTGACAGTCAAGTCGGGCACGCAGTAAGGGTCGACCAATAGGCTGGGCATCTCAATGCCATCCAACTGGGCCGCCCAGAACTGTTCGGCTTTAGTCGTGTCGCCAGCTTGAATATACGCCACCAGCTCCTTCACCTGGCCTGCGGGTGGCACTACTCGCCCGGCGTAGTTGAGCAGTAGGGCGTTCGTAAACAAGCCCCCTGACCACCCGTCGAGGATGGCGTGGTGAATTGAGATGACCAGGCGGTGGTGTTCCGGAGCAAGGTGAAACAGGCCGAAGCGGATGGGGATCTGCTTGAGGTCGAAGCCCTGTTCCCTCTCAAGCCTTATGTACTCCGCTTGGGCTAGAGCAGGGTCTAGGTCCGACCAGTCAGCCACGAGCCAGCGGGCGTCGGCGTGCTTCCTGACTAGCTGCATGTTGGTGAATGGCGTATCGGGCAGTCCCAGTAAGAACTGGGTGCGGAGGATGGGGTGCTGCTGGGCGGTTTCTATCCAGGCATTCTGCAGCCGCACTGTGTCTAGAGGGCCCTGGATGTCGTAGATTGACTGCACTAAGTAGGCCGCCGGGTCTTTGAGTGTGGCCAGAAGGAGACCCTCCTGAATCGGGAGACAAGGGTATAAATCATCAACTTCATCAACCGGCAGGCCCAAATTTGGTAGAGTAATCTGAACCAAACGGCCAAATACAGGTTTGGATAGACTGGGAAGACCAAAGTCGCTAGCCGTGTGACACGGGAGGGGACTGGCTAGTGCGGCTTGGATGAGCTGCTGGAGGTTGTCGAGCCAATGGTTGGTGATGGTGTTGGCCGTTCTCTCGTGGTACATCACGGTTGAGTACTCGAGGTTTAGGGTGAGACCATGTTTCCCGTCGTAATCACATGAGGCGCTCGAGGCATACTGAACTACCTCATCAAGGCTCAGGGCGTGTGACCAACGGCTGCCTAGGGAGGATGGAGACCAGAAGCCATCGCTAGAGTAAAGTTGATCCGACCGGTCAACGTAGTTAAACACGACTCCGGTGGGCTGAGTAAGGGAGTTGTCACGGGTCAATTGCGAAGGATTCCTTCCTTTCAAGTACTTGAGGAGGCCGTAGGGGAAGCCGCTGTCAGGAATGGAGTGCAGGCGCTGCTTGACGTGGGCCAGCAGGCGCAGTGCTTGGGGAAGGGATGCATAATGCTCGCTCTGGTCGGGATGGAAAGCGACCGGGTAGATGGCTGTGAACCAGCCGAGGGTGCGTGACACGTCAAGGTCCGAACGCCAGGGTTGGCGGCCATGGCCCTCCATTTGCACTTCCAGTGAGTCCAGTTGGAAGGTAGTGGTGAGGGCCATGACGAGCGAGGCCACCATGAACTCCTGCGGCGAGGCGTCCACCCGCGGTGCCGCTTGCTCATAGAGTATTTGGGACAATTCCAACCCCAGATTCCGCCCTACTGATTGGACAGTGCGATAGGTGACTGGAACAGGTAGAATGTCGATCGGAAGGGTAGAAACCGGACCGTGGTCGGGCCACAGGTCGTCAGCTAGAGTCGGGGCGTAATCGTTGACTAACATGGCCCATTCGCGAAAGGGAAGGGTCTTGGGCTGCAGCATCTGGCCCTGCAGTAGGGTCTCGAGGTCCTCCAGCATAATGCGCCAGGACACAAAGTCAATACACAGGTGGTGGACGGTGAGGTAGACGTAGGGCTGTGCGTCCACAGTGAGTAAAGAGCAGGCTAACACCGGACCGTGCTCCACACTGATGGACTGCTGTGTGCGGAGAACCCAGTCGTCATAGTCATCTAGCAGTAGGCTTTCCTCGGTGACCGAGGCAAAGCGGGCCAGAAAGGCGTCGGTGCTGGTGTCCTCGGGAAGTGGTAGCACTGCCATACTCGACTTGCCATCCATGTCAGTTAAATGCAGGCGTAGAATGTCATGATGCACCACCAGGGCTCGGATGGCCTCCTTGAAAGCGGCTAGAGTGGGTGGACTCCGACAGCTAAGTAGGGAGGACTGGTTGAAGTGGTTGACATAACGCATACTTGGGATGACTTGGCGCATAACGGCGGTGGGGGATAAAGGGCCTGAAGGGTCCATTTGGGGTTTGGGCTCACATACATCCAGAATCGGCTCGGCACATTGCTCTAGACGTGTTAGCATCGGGTGCTTCAAGATATCGGCCACCGTGAGCTTCAAACCGTAATTCTTACATTGTGAGGAGAACAGAATGGCCGAGATGGAGTCGCCACCCAGGCGCAGAAAGGAAGCCGAGGGAACTACCCGAGCAGGATCAACATTGAGAGTCTCAATGAGGGCGCGACGAAGGGTGGAAAACGTCTTGGAAACCGGTAGGTCGTCGGAGCCGTCCAGGTCCGGCTCTTGGGGTAGAGGCAGGGCCTGGAGTGCCCGACGGTCGACTTTACCAATGGAGGTCAGGGGCAGGACTATCATCGACACAATCACTGAAGGGACCATGTAGTGGGGCAGCTTAGCCGCGATGTGCTCCTTCAGCGCTTCGACCTTGACATCGGTGGGTGAGATGTAGACGACCAAGCACTTGTCTTTGACCAGGGCCACAGCGTTGGCTAAGCCGGGGAAGGCCTGACAAGTACTCTCAATTTCGCCCAGCTCGATACGGAAACCGCGTAGTTTGACCTGGAAGTCCTTGCGACCCAGTACTTGCACCTCACCATCAGTCAGCCAACAGCCAACGTCGCCGGTACGGTATAATCGGCCAGTACCAAAGGGATTCCCCACGAACGCTTGGTTTGTCAGGTCGGATCGTTTCCAGTAACCCTCAGCCACGCCAGCACCGCCAATACAAATCTCACCTGGTCGGCCGATAGGCACGGGGCGTAGCTGGTCGTCTAGGACATGACACTGCATATTTGCCATCGTAGTTCCGATGGTAATGTTGTCGCCAGGTCTCATGAGTCGACCATGGCTAAGAATGGTTGCCTCCGTGGGACCATAGGCGTTATACAGTCGAGCCCGACCAAACCATTTGGCGGCGGCACTTGCTTGGAATGCTTCACCGCCGACCAGGAGGTGGGTTATGTTGTAATAATCCGTGGGCTCAAGGGCCGCCAGGAGAGAGGGAACCAAGAAGCAGGCGGTGATGCGATGTAGGTCATCAAGGATCTGCCCGTCCTGGAAAACCAGGGTTCCACCGGCATGAAAGGTACCAAATATCTCCAACAGGTGGACGTCAAAGGAAAAGTTGGAAATCAGGAGAAACCGGCAGTCAGGGAGTATCTGAAAGCGTTCGCTATATGCCAGGATAAAGTTGGCCAGGGAGCGGTGGGTGACCTGGACGCCCTTCGGCTGGCCAGTGGTGCCCGAGGTGAATATGATATAAGCCAAGGAGTCCAGGGTATGCTCAGGGGTAGGGTCTAATACCTGCACCTGTGAGGCTTTGGTTAGGACGCGGTCAGCATATATAAGTCGATCATCGGTGAAGCCAAGCTCGGCAGCTAGCTCGCCTGTGGCAGAGTGAGTCACACCCCATGGGTCGTCCAGAAGGTCTACCATGTAGAGGAGGCGGTCCGGGGCGTTGTTGGCGTCCATGGGCACGCACACACCTCCCAGGAGGAGTACGGCAAGGTAGCTGAATATGAACTCAGGGCAGCGCGTAAATAACAGTGCCACTCGGTCGCCACAGCGAGCGCCTTGGCTATGCAGGGCAGCAGCAATGGCACAGGCCCGGTGGTGCACCTCGGCGTAGGTGAACTGGTCGGTGGCGGACTCCAGGGCAATGGCGTCAGCACGGGTGGCCAAATGCTGGGTGAAGAACTGGTGGGCCAGCCAGTCCTTCTGCGGGAAGTCGATGGTGGTGCCGTCGGACCACTGGCGGATCAGCACCTGCTCTGCTGCAGGCAGGGTCAGGATGTTACCAAGTTGTTCAGTAAGGCCAGAGACAATGGCAGTTAAGCAATGGTCGATGAAGTGGACTAGGTAGTGGGCGTAGCTCGGGTTGCAGTATCGGGTCAGGTAACTCAAATTCAGCATTAACGTATCATCCTGGTCATAGAAATTGGCAGTGTATGCATACTCTGTAAAGTTCTGTCCGGAACGAGGGACGTAGTTGATCTGGTCGGTACGGGCGGAGGTCGTGGTCTCGTAGTTGTCATAGACTAGGAGGGAGGTGAACAGGTCACTATCGGCATCTAGCTCAGCCCACCGCTTGATATCGACTAGACTACATTGCTCGTACGCGGTGAGGGTCCCTGAGTCAGCATTGACTTGACGGAGGAAATCGGTGATGGTATGGTTGCGGTCAACTCTCACGCGTAGGGGTAGAGTATTGATACACATACCCACCATACCTTCGATGCCAGGGACGGGCAGGTTGCGACCCGACACGAGTACACCCAACGTAACCTCCTCATTCTCGCCAAGATACCGAGCTAATGTTAGGGCCCAGACGGCGCGAAGTAGGGAGTTTACGGTCAGCCCCATCCCACGGCAGAACTGTTTGATGGCGAGGAGGCTTGTGGACACGGGGTGACGAATCTCACCGTGCTCAGTTGGCATGGCGTTGGACTCTCTGGGGAACTGGATGGCGGGGTGCAGCTTGACTCCATCCAGATTATCCCTCCAGAAAGCTGCCATGCCTTCCTGGTCAATGTGGGTCAGATTCCGGATAAATTCATGGTACTGAGGCCGCGGCTGGGCCTTCACACCGTGGTAATACTCCAGGGATTCGGCCATCACGATACTCTCCGACCAAGCGTCGAGCAAGGCGTGATGGAACGTGGTGCAGAACAGGTGCCGATCAGCCGGACCGCGGTAGACGGCAAAGCGAAGCAGCGGACCAGTCAGGGTGAACCCACGCGCCCGGTCGGCGACAAGGTGGTGGTGCTCGACCTGGTCAAGACCTGCCAGGGGCTGGTCATGGTAGGTCCACTCGAAATCAGTGTCACGGAGTACCACTTGGAGGAAGGCATTCTGCGACTGGTCGGTGGGAACAAGGAACTTGGTACGCAGGATCTGGTGAGATCGGACGACCTGCGACCAGCTCTGGTGCAGTTTGGCCACGTCAAGCGGGCCCGTCAGGTCGTAGACCGTCTGCACCATGTAGGCTCTGGGGTCTTTGAGGGTGCTGACGAGAAACCCCTGCTGCAGGCTGGACACGGGCAAGATATCCTCGATGGTTTCAGTCCCGACACCCATGTTTGTCGCAATCTCGGCTGCCAGATCCTCAATAGCCACCTCAGTGGAAGCAACTAGTTCAAACGGCCGGTAGGCCATCGTGGTCGAGGGCGAGCTATCAAAGTCTATGATACCAGCAAGCGCCGCAGGGGTGCCGTACTGGAATATCTGCGCCATAGTGACATAGATGCCATAGTCACGGCACAGTGAGGAGAGCCTGATGGCCGAGATGGAGTCACCACCCATTTGGAAGAAGGAGTCGTGGATGTCGATCTTGCCTGCGGACAAGTTTAGCGTTTGAGCCATAGCCGCCACAACTTGGCGCTCCGCGTTATTTCGGGGACCCTGCGTCGTGCTGCCTTCATCGCGAACCAGTAGCGCAGGAACCAGCTTCTTGAGGTGGCGGCGGTCCACCTTGCCGTTATGGCTAAGTGGGAGCTGGTCCAGGGCGAAGGTGACTGTGGGTACCATGTAGGCCGGGAGACGGGCAGTAGTAAAGGCCTTGACTTGGCAGACCGGTACGCCCTGGGGGGTCACAAAGGCGTACAGCTTACCATCCAACAGGACGGCCGCTGCCGATTCGACCTCTGGGGTTTGGAGAATAATCGCCTCCACCTCGGTCAGTTCCACACGGTAGCCGCGGACCTTGACCTGGTCGTCTTTCCGGGCGATGTACTCCACCGTGCCGTCGAGCAGCCAGCGACCCAGATCGCCCGAACGGTAGAGCCGACCCTTGCCAGTGAACGGATTGGGCACGAACTGGGTGCGGTTCAGCTCCGGGCGGTTGAGGTAACCGCGTGTCACACAGGGGCCGCCGAAACAGATTTCACCCATGACCCCAAAAGGTACGGGACGCAGCTCAGCATCCAAGACGTAGCACTCCGTGTTGGGTATCGGATTGCCCACCGTGACCTGGTCGTCCGGCCCGAGCTGGATCGAATGCGTGGCGAAGGCCTCTGCGGGGCCGTACAGATTGAGCACCCGGCAGTGGCGGGCCCAGCGTTGGGCGAGTAGGGTGGGCAGGGCTTCGCCGGCCGTGATGATTTGCTGCAAGTTGGGATACTTGCCCGGATCAAGCATCGCCAAGACGGATGGTGTGATCATTACCGCCTCCACTCGCGGCAGCGTGTCCAGCAGCTCAGTGCGCACCACAAGCGTGCCCCCCTGGGCCAGGGTGGTGAGCACCTCGAGGATGAGGCAATCGAATCCCAAGGCCATGTTCTGCATGAACCGTGCCCCGGGAGCAACCCCGTGCACCTTCTCCGACTGCTGGAGGTAGCTGGCCACCGTACGGTGTTCGATAGGTACTCCCTTAGGCCGACCGGTCGTACCTGACGTGTAGATGACGTGAGAGAGGTTGGCGGGAGAGACCTGCGGCAGGGGCACCGGGGCCTGGTCGGTGGGGCTGGAGTACATGATGGCCCCAATATCATGGATTTGGACCCCTGGCAGCTCACCGATACTGGTAACCAATGCTGCATCAGTCACGTTGGACAGAATGTGCCGCATGCCACAGTCTTCGACAATGAGGCGAAGCCGGTCTAAGGGCAGGTCTGCATCCAGCGGTACAAAGGCGCCGCCGGCCTGCAGGATGGCCACCATGCCCACTACCAGAGTGGGGTGTCGCCGAATGAGCAGGCCGACCGGCTCTTCACGATGGACAGCCTGGGAGAGGAGGTAACCAGCGACCTGGGTGGCCCGGTCGAAAAGCTCCTGGTAGGTCCAGCCGATAAGGCCCGTGTCGGGGTCGTCGTATTCTACGGCGTTGGTGTCAGGGGTACGCCGGACTTGTTGGGCGACCAGGTCATGCACACAGACGTCACAGTTGACCGCCGCAGTAGGTCGGGCGAGGACATCGGTCACCGCTTGAAGCTCACTAGGGGAGAGGAGCTGCAGGCTAGAGAGGGTTGCCACGCCTCGGTCACCCTCGCGTAGGCAATCTACCAGTTTTGCGAAGACTTTTTGAAGGTGCTGACCCAAGGCCTCGACGTAGGGGGCGGCAAAGGTGGCGAGGTCCCAGTTGAGGTAGCCAAAGATGTGACCATCCTCTGGCTGGGCAATGACGGTCATGGCATACTCGGCGGAGCGTACGATGGTCAGGTCAGAAAATTTGACAGTTTCGTCCACTCTCTCTGAGCCCCAGTCGGGCACATTCTCATATACGAGTAGCGTGTTGAACAGATCCGAAACGGACACGTCGCTCGGCACCCACTTATCAATTTTAGTGAGGTGGTTGTATTCATGTGGGATACCCAACCGGCCCTCGTCATTCAGCCTACGGAGATGTGCGACTACGTGCAGCTCAGGGTCAATGTGGACTCGGCAAGGCACGGTATTAACGAGACACCCGATAAGCCTCTCGATATCGGCCAGAGGAAGGGCGCGGCCAGAAACCACGCTACCAAACACAACGTCTTCCTGGCCCGTATAGCGATACAGCAGCAGGGCCCAGGCGGCCTTCAATAAAGTATACAACGTAAGGCCGTGCAGTTGGGACAACTTCTTTAGCTCGTTTAGGCCAGCGTAGAGGCGGAAACGATGCTCGCGCTTAGTCCGAATGGCACTGGGATCCCTGGGTAGGGAAAGTAGCGAGGGCTGCTTGATACCGTGGAGGTAGGTCCGCCAGTACTCACGGGCATGACCATCATCCTGTAGCTGGGTCCATTTTACATAGTCACGGAGCTGCGGAGGAGCTGCGGCGGTTAGGGAAGAGTTGCCTCCCAGGGTACGACGCAGTTCGTCAAGGAGCACGCCCATGCTCCAACCATCCATTAGGGCGTGGTGGGCCGTCATAATCAACCGGTAGCTGCCCTTGGCTTCCCGCTTGACCAACGCACGCAGCAATGGATCGCCAGCTACGAAGCCACGCCGCCAATTGGATGCGATATACTCGGTCTCCGTTTCCACGTGGATTTCTACCCAGTCATCGACCGTGGTCCAACCAAAACGTGGCTCCTTGGTCACGACTTGGACGCCATTGCAGTAGGCATTGCTGAAGGTCGTCAGAAATATGGTGCGCAGGATAGCGTGTCGGGCCACCACAGAAGCTAGGGCCTGGTGGACCTGATCTGCAGTGATGTTTCCGCAGACAGTCAGGGCAAACTGAACAACGTACTCTGCAGGATCTCTAACTGTGGCCGCCCATAGACCCTGCTGGGTCAGACTCATGGGATACAGATCGGCCACATCGGCTTGAGTCAGATGGAGCGCAGGTAGGTCGGCTGCAATCTTGTTAAGGTCCGCGGCGGTGCAGTGAAGAAGAGAAAAGTGGTCTGGTGACCAAACAACGACTGGATCAACAGTTTGAAGAGTAATTTCACCTTTTGGCTCTATCGGCCTCATCAGGGCGGACAGCTCGACCAGGGCCTTGCCTAAGAGAATGACCGGGACAGGTAAGCTATAGCCGAGCTGGCGGCAGCGGGTAGATACTTGGATGGCGCTGATGGAGTCTCCGCCGAGTTTCAGGAAGGTCAGGCTCGAGTTGACCGCGGCAATCTCGAGATGCAGAACGTCGCTCACTGCCTGGATGAGAGCCCGCGCCTCGCTGCTGTGGGTTGCAGGAAAATCGACCAGGTTCAATTGGTCCTGCGTACGCTGCTGATAGGAAGCAAATTGCACCAACAGGGCCCGCTGGTCGGCCTTGCCGTTGGTCGTTAGAGGGATATGGTCGAGGCCCAGGACGTGAGTAGGCACCATATAAGTCGGAAGGACCTCACGTAACGCTGACGTGATTTCTACCGCATCAAATGGGTTGGAATTTACGAATGCCACTAGACTGCGTTCGTGGATAAGGACATGGGCGTCTTGTACACTCGGTAGATTGAGGAGGGCCCCACGCACCTCGGCCAGTTCGATACGGAATCCGCGCAGCTTGACCTGGTCGTCACGGCGGCCCAGGCACTCCACCTCGCCGGTAGGCAGCCAGCGGCCGAGATCGCCGGTGCGGTACACAGGGCCGGATGAATAAGGCAAGCGGACAAACTTCTCCTCGTTGAGATCGGGCCGGTTGACGTAGCCCGCACTGACTCCTAGGCCGCCCACACAGATCTCGCCGACACTGCCGATGGGCACGAGCTGGTCGTGCTGGTTAACGATGTAGCATTCGCTACCGGCGATGGGCCGGCCAATGGCGATGGGTTTGTCAAGCTGGGCCGTCAGCGTATGACTAATTATGGTGATCTCGGTTGGTCCGTAGAGGTTCTGTACCTCGCAGTATGGGAGCCACTTGGCTGCCAGTTCGGTCGGCAGTGCCTCGCCCGCGCTCATGACCCGGCGTAGGTTAGGGTAGATCGTAGGGCTTAGGGAGCCCAAGACGGAAGGGGTTAGGAAGACGCCGTCGACGCCCTGCAGGGCGGCAGGGGTGTCCCCGTTACTGAATACCAGCGTCGAAGACGTGCAGAGCGGGGAAAGGGCTACCAGGATGAACACGTCGAAGCCAACGGCCATGGTCTGCAAGTAGCGTGTCCCAGGTTCCGGACAAAGCGTAGTCTCTGGAGCAAGTAGCAGGTTAGTCAGACTGGCATGGCGGATTGTGACGCCCTTGGGCTGACCCGTGGTGCCCGAAGTAAATAGAATGTATGCCAGGTCTTCAGGGTGATGGCCGTAAGGGGGGAGGGTAGAACCAGAGACCATCGCTGTCTTTAGGAGTTCTAGGCCTGGTAGGGCATCCGGCCAGATAACTTCGGTGGCAGTCATGTTCAGGACGACCGTGCATTGGGCCGTCTCAATCATGTAGCGCTGGCGATGCTGGGGCAGGGTACTGTCCACGGGTACATAGACGGCCCGGAGGAGCCAGAGGGCCAGCATGGCCATGACGGTGGCTGGACGGCTCTCTACGATTACTGCCACCCTATCCTGCACTCCGATGCCACGGTGCTGAAGGGCCCGAGTCAGACTGTTGACTTGGGCGTCCATTTCAGTGTAGTTCACAGTCTCCAACTGGGACTCGAGGGCCACCGTGTGAGGACTGCGCTGGACGCTGTCACGGATCAAGCTGATGACACTGGTGCTGGTATCAGAAGGGTCGTACTCGCTGGGGCTTTGGCCAAACTCCTCTAGTAAGATTTTCTCTTCCGTCGGACATACCAAAGGGACCGTGGTCAAAGGTGGGGTGCTGGTGAGGGCGACCTGACTGAAGTAGAGCAGGTTGGCCCCCAGGCGTTCGACGGTGGCCGAATCGAAAAGGTCCGGGTTGTACTGGAGGGTCATGCCGGGGCTGGGACCGGAGAGACTGATTCGGAAGATGATATCATGCCAGAGGGCAAGGTGGGACTGGGTCTCAGCATCCCATTCGACAGGGTCGACTGCGACACCCACACGGACTGGATGCCAGAGCGGGTGGGCCAGCGGGCGGGGAAGTCCAGCGTAGAGGTCGTAATCAGAGGTCAAGTGGTTCACGGAGCGTTGTAGCTGCTGCGAAAGGATAGTGCTAAGGTCACTTAGACTGGGCGCACTTGCGGCACCTAGGACTCGCAACGGACAAGCCAGGTGACCTAGAAAAACAGCACACGGGTTTCCACGGTGTACGCCGTAGTTAAGTAGCATGTCAACCAGGACGTCATCGGTACCACAGATCCTGCCAAGATAGGACCCCACAAGGGCCGTCCATAGCCCAAGCGGTGCAACAGGGTTCCCTTCAGTGGGGCAGGATAATCCGCGGATAACCTCCTGGGCCAAGCCGAACCGAAGGTAGGCCGAGCTAAACGTGGGCACACGGGTGCGAGGACGGTCGAGCGGTAGTTTTAGGTCCGCAGAGGCTTCGGCCATTGTCTCCGTCCAGTAAGTGCGGACCGAGCTATCCGATGGAGGGCGGCCGACGGTGGTCGTGTGTCCCATGGCGAGCGAGGGGCTAACGTTGAACGCCTGACCATCATGTTTCGCTCTAAAGGCCAGCTGCAGCTCCTCGGTAAGGAGATGGAATAACATCTCAGGTGCCAAGATCTGGTGCATACGGACCACCAGACGGGGTGGTTCCGGCTGGTAGAGAACGGCCAACATATCCGTGCTGACCAGGACCTTACCAGCTGCTTCGAGGCCATCCCTACGCAGGGACTGGGAACCGACGGTGGCCTGGGTAGCTGACGACAGTCGCTTCGGAGAGAGTAGACAGGCTACGAGCTGGCCTTCCTCCTTACGGACCACGGTGCGCAGCCAGTCCACTTGGCTTAGGAACTGGTCGAGGACCCACTGGACGTCCGAATGGGTAAGCTGGCGGGGAATGCTGAGCTTGGCTTGGTGGTAGAACTGACCAGGGTCCTCCGAGAGTTGACAGGCGAGCCACACCTGGGCCTGGTAGGGAGTCGCCTTCATAAGGCGGATCAACTCATACTTGGACTTGTTCGATTGGCCTTCTGGCGTACGGATAGGCGATAGCGAAGGGCTGGAACGTTGGATCACCAGTGTCAAGGCAGCCAAATCATCGCAGGCCAGGACGTTCTGCGAGTCAAGGGTGGCCCCGAAACGTTGGCTAATGCGGTGCTCCAGCTGGAGGAACAGGGTGGGTCTAGCCAGTACAGACACCCAGATATTTTCACCATCAGGCATCCCATCCCCGGTTCCCAGGAGCAGGTCGGTACAGGTCACGGCGAGCCACCTACCCACTGTGTCTAAGGACGACCTCTGACTCTCTGTGTCCGACACACGGAGGTATGCCTCACCTAACCGAGCAACGTCACCCTCACTGGCGCCGGACAAGTGCGGGTAAGCCTCAAGCGAGATAAAAGCAGCAGGCACAAGGTCGGCAGGGAGGTTGACACTGGCCAGCAGAGGTCGGAATGACTCGCACGCAGCCTCGGGTGCAGAGATGCGAGTTACGATGCGACCGCCGTGGATGCTGACGGAATAGGGCGTGGGCAGTCCCTGTTTGGCCAGGTAGTGGTCAAGGATAGCGAGAGGTAGCTGGATACCGTCCGCCGTAATCAGCCGCCCGAGGCAGTTCTGGGCCAGGTCAGGAAGGGAATGGGAAACCTGGGTGATTGTGGTGTCCGCAGTCGCTTTTGTGAGCTTGACTAGCACGGAGCTAACCTGCTGTACCAGTTGAACAATGTTAGCCTCACTGAAAAACATGCGCCCGTAGAAGCATTTGACGCCAACAGCATGCGGTCCGTCGACGAAATCAAGGGTGAGCGGGTACTCGGTAAACTCGTGCACCCGTACCAGCTCCAGGTTCATGTCCCCGGCCTGGTGTGACCCCTGGGGGAAGTTCTCGAAGCCACCGAGCACATGGAATAGAGGGGAGGCCGGGATTGGACTGCACCAGGCCTTGACCTTGGCTAGGCTGGTGTGCTCGAAGGGAATCATCCCGGTGGCGTCGGCCTGGAGCTGCTGGAGCCATTGGCCGATGGGTTGGTCCATCAGGCGGAACCGCAACGGGACGGTGTTGAGGCAGGGACCGACGACGTTGGCAATATCCGCCACGTCTAGGTTACGACCTGACACCACAAAGCCAATGACGAGGTCGTCCCGGTCCAGGTACTGGGCCAAGACGAGGGCGTAGGCAGCCTTGAGGAGGGTCGAGAGGGTCACGCCGAATTGCTGGGCGGCATCGTGTAAGCGTGACTTATCGACGTCAAGGGTACAGTGGTACTCGGCAAAGCCATGCTCACCCGTGAGCTCCGTACTAAGCATGGGTGCTGGTGTGGGCTGAACACCCCGTAAATACTCAACCCAGAACGCACGCGCGTCGTCTTGGTCCTGGTTGGCCACCTGCTCGACCACGGTGTTGAACGAAGGTGAGGTCAGTTGGCCTGGCATGTCCGGAGAGGCGTACAGCTGGCCCAGGTCGCGCAGCAGCAGCGGGATCGACCAGCCGTCGACCAGGGCGTGGTGGATGGCCAGGACCAGCAGGTACTCGTTGGAACGCTCGGTGGGAAACACGTCAACCCGGACCATGGGCCTGGTCATGTCGAAGCCCAGGGCGCGGTTCGCGTTGAAAAAGTCCGTCAGGGAAGGAAGGGGTGCCTCGGCTAGACTCCAGGCCAGCGGTGAGCAATGCAAAACGACCTGGGCAAGTCCGTTGCCACGCGGTGCGACAGTCGGAATGAAGACGGTGCGCAGGACGCTGTGGCGCTGTGTTAAGGCCGCCAATGCTTGCTGGAGCCGGCTGAGGACTACTTCACCGGACAGGGTTATGGCGACCTGGACCAGGTAGGCCGAAGGGTCTTGCAGCGTAGCAACGAGCAGACCGCCTTGTATGGGGGTACAGGGCAGGATATCCGCTACGTCGGAAGCAGCAATGCCGCGTTCCTCCATGTCGGCCAGAAGGGTGTCGAATTCCTGGGCGGTGGGCTGGAGTAGCGGCGCATCGAATCGAGTGAGAAGCGGCTGGACGGAAGCCGTTGGGGTGGCAGCCAGGTGCTCGAGGTCTTGACGCCACAGGTTGATCAGTTGCTCAGCCCATTGGGTCCCATACACCCGCGGATTGTACTCCATGACCAGGCGCAGCCGGTCCTGGTTGACGAGGGGCATGGGGTTGATGTCGAAGATGACGTGCTCGTCGGGGGCAAAGTCGTGCAGGCCGAAGCGGTCATCCCATTCGATACTAACCGCACCACTGTCTGAGCCACCCGCCTCCGCATTGCCGAACCGACCAAAGTAGTTGAACTGGACGTCGAAGTGTTCAGGGGTTTTGGCCAGGAGCTTGGCCCGCTCAGTTGGGTCCGCCCCCGGCATGTGGTGGAGGAGGCTGTAGGGGAAACCACGCACGGGGATCTGCTGCATCGCCTCCTTGGTGTGATGCAGAGTGGCCAGGATCGAGCTGCCCAGGGGTACGTCCAGGACCAAGGGGTACAGGACGGTGAACCAGCCAACGGTGCGACTCACATCCATGGCGCCCGACCAGGGCTCCCGGCCGTGGCCCTCCATCACAAAGGAGACCTGGGTAGTACCCAACGCCTGGCAGTAGGCCCGGGCAAAGGTGGCCAAGAGTATGTCGCGCGGGGTGACCCTCCATTGTGGCGCCAATTGCAGCAGGAGCCGGGTGGTGAACTCCCGGTCGAATTCGTAGGATATGGATAGGCGGGCCGCGGTGGGCACTGGGTCAAGGACCTCTGGGGGAGGCAGGAGTTGGCGGTTATCCACCGTCATGCTCTGCACGGGCCAGGCATCGGCAGTGAGGGCCCGGGCGTAGTTGTCCAACTGACTGCACCAGGTCTGGAAGGACAGGGTCTTGGGCGGCAGCTGACCCCCGGCGAGCAGGGTCTGCAGGTCCTCGATCAGGACGCGCCAGGAGACCAGGTCAACCAGGGCGTGGTGGATGGTCCAGAACAGACGGGCTGGCTCGGACTCTGCGCCAGTGTGGATCAGGCAGGCTGCCATGACAGGGCCGTCTGTGAGGTGCAGGCTGGACTGGACCTTCAAATTGAAGTCGGCATAGTCCACCTCGTTCACGGTGGCCTCGGTCACAGGGATCTGGCTGGGGATGACCTCGGTAGTTGGGATGTTCTGCATCCAAGTACCCTCGTCGTTTAGATGGAACCGAGCACGCAGGATGTCATGGTGGTTGGCCAGTTGGACTAGAGCGTGGCTAATCTGTCCGAGGGTAACCGACGGGTCCACACGCAGGGTGAAAGACTGGTTGAAGTGGTGGGGGTTGCGGAACGGCAGGCCATAGAACCAGCGCTGAATCGGGGTCAGGTCGACACAGCCCTGGACCTGGTGCTGATTTTCCTCGGAGGCGGCCGTGGCCAGCGGGGTCAGTCGAGCGGCCAAAGTGTGGAGCTGGCGACATTCGTAGATGAGCGGCACGGTAGCCTTATACCCGAGCTGCCGGCATTTGGATACGAGGAGGATAGCCGAGATGGAGTCACCACCGATGCGGAAGAAGTCGTCGGCCGTCCCAATCTGGTCACCGGGGAGCTGCAGGATCTGAGCCCAGGCCTCACGTAGGTGGAGCTCCAAAGTAGTAAAGCCCTGGGGAACAGTGTGGCTGGGATTACTTAGGGGCGTCGGAACGTCAGGGAGGGCCTTACGGTTGACTTTGCCGTTGGCAGTTAGCGGGAGACTAGCCACGGAAATAATGTGGTCCGGGATCATAAACTTGGCCAGACGGCTACGGAGGTGATTCAGCATGGCCACAGTATCCACCGACTGGGGCTCCACAAACAGGGCTAGACAATTGTTTTGCACGGAAGCCACGGCGAGCTGAACGGCGGGAAAACTGCTTGCGACGGCCTCAATCTCCTCGAGCTCGATACGGAATCCCCGGAGTTTGACCTGGTGGTCCATGCGACCCAAAATATCGACCTGGCCATTAGTTAGCCAACGGGCTCGGTCACCGGTCTGGAACACGCGACCGGGACCAAAGGGGTTGGCGATGAACCTCTGGGCGGTGAAGTCCGGTCGGTTGCAGTAACCGCGGGCCACACCCAAACCGCCGATGAGGAGCTGGCCGGGGGCACCCACGGGGACCATGTGCAGATCGTCATCGACAATGTAGGCCAGAACGTTGCGCAGGGGCCGACCTACGGTTATTATGTCGTCCACGTGAAGGGCTGTGGCGAAGCTGATCACAGTGGTCTCGGTGGGGCCGTAGCCATTATTAACGCTGCAATGCGGACTCCACGTGCTGACCAACCGTTGACTACAGGGCTCTCCACCGCAGAAGATGCCGCGAAGCAGTGGGAACTGCTCAGGGTGCAACTTGGCCAGAAATGACGGCGTGACACTGGCAGTGTGGACACTCGAAAGGTCGCTGAGTAGGTCTGGGCCAGGGAGGACCAGAGTTCCACCCCTGGATAGGGTTTTCATGGTGGGCCACAACATACCATCGAAGCAGACAGACATGACTAAGAGATCACGCTGGCCTGACCCGTAGTAGCGGTCGACTATGGGATCCACAGTTAACGATACCAAACTGCCGTGCTCGACCATGACGCCCTTGGGCTGTCCAGTAGTGCCCGAGGTGTACACGATATAGGCCAGGTCCTTGGGTCCAGAGTGGTGAGGAATGAACGGGCAATCGTTGTCTTTGGTGCTTGGTAGAGCCTCGGCCACATTGCTAACCAGCAGTTTGGGGCAAGCGATGCTACCCAGACGACCCTGGGTCACAGAGCTTGCCAGGACCAGAGTAGCTTGGCTGTCCTCGATAATGTAGCGGACCCGTTCTTCGGGATACTCGGGATCAATGGGCACGTAGGCGGCGCCGGACTTGAGCACAGCAAACAGGGCTATAAAAAAATCGATGGACTTGGGCAGGAGGAGGGCGATACGAACCTCGGGCCGGACTCCATGGTCGCGGGTAAGCATCTGGGCCAGGGCCGAGGTCATCCGGTCAAACTCGGTGTAGGTGACGGTGCGGCCCTCGTGGTCCAGAGCGATACCGTCAGGGGTCCTACTCGCCCATTCACCGACTAGGAGGTGGACCGGGGTATTGACTGCGTCAGGGTGGCTGATGGTGCCGGCGAACTGCAGGAGGCGTTGGCGCTCGAGCTCATCTATCCAGGCCACATCGGCGATGGTTAAGTGTGCGAGCTGTTTGGGGTGCAACATCACCTCGGCCAATGCACGGACCACGATACTGAATTGGCGTCCGAGTTCCTGCACCGCTGCCTCGGCCACCTGGGTGCGGTCAAAGGCCAGACGGACCTCTAGACTACCCGTGGCCACCTGCCAGGAGAGGACGAGGATGGCCCGAGTCATCGTCGCCAGAATAGTAAGGGAGGCCTGTTCGACGCTGACTGTAGACTGGTTGTTGGTGTCTAAATCCGATGGGCTACGCTCCCGAGACTGAATAGACAAAAGATTGGCGTAGCTAACTAGGACGGTGTTGAGTTGCCCCTGGTGACTAGCCTGTACCGGCCACTCCTGATGATGCAAAGGGTGATCAGAAGAGGAGGTCGGATGTCCGAGGGCCGAGGCAAGCTTGACACCGGGATCAAGGCGCAGACCACACACGGTGAGACTGCTGGCCGGGAGTTTAGGGTCCAGCGGCGGCGACGGGGCCTGGACATGGCCGAAAGCAACATGCTCAGCACCGGTGTAGCGGGACAGGAGGATGCCCCAGGCCACCTTGCAGAGTCTGTCGGGGTGGAGGTTGGTTGACAGGGGGGTCCCCGCCGAAACCTGGCCGTAACCTGGCACGGGGTGACGGGGCTTTACCAGGGGAATTAAAGTAGTCGAGGGAGGACCGTCCACATTGTAGGCAGAGGCGGGACGGTTAGGATCGAGAACAGCCAGCATGGTTACAAGGCGTAGGGAACGGGCAGTTCGGTGAAGGGTGAGGCGTATGTTGACCGTGGTTGAAAAAGAACTGGCGATGTACAATTAAGCTCCGAGTGCAGAAGTCGGTTTAGAGAGTTCTTATACCCCAGTCGTACTGAGTAGAGGTGTGGGGCAGGCATGTCCCAGGGAAAGTAATATCCCTGGCTTTTAACACGGCAGACCTGGAGGGCAAGGGCTAGACTACTGCCTGTCACTCTGATGCGGCGACATCTTTAACCTATTTTGTGTTGTCTATAGCGTGACTGGAGATTAGATGTACTGTGCTCCTGGATACAGGCTACCGACTGACAATGCAGCTACCTGTGCTTTGTATCCGTCACCCACCTGGTATGCTTCTCACAGCCACCCAGTAGGATGCATTTTATATACACCGTACGACAATTAACTAAAGTGGATTAGGTACGTACAGGCATACAAGTGAGTTGCTCCGTCGAACTGAGTGCGATGGAGGGGTTTGGGAGCTCTTCCCCCGGAGGGCGGACTGCCCTGCTGCCACCCTTGGTCCCCAACCGCAATGCTCCGCAGGTCGCCCGGATCGTAGGGACAGTCGTCCAACTCTCTCCAAACAAAAGGGCAAGTAGAACGGTAGGGAACGAACCCGGACCACTCTTTCACTCCAGTCGTCACATGTTTCCCTTTTGTGCATTTGCCTTCACGGATTCCCATGCACACCCTCCCACCCGTTTGATTTTGGTGCCAATTCACTCTCCTTTTTGGCCGTGTCGACCCTCCCTAGTTGGGAACAAATTATTAAACTCAACTCAGTAGAGTAAAGCGGAGGTGAAAAATAGAAGATTGGTGCCCATCAATGGGAAGTGCGATCGTGAGGTATGGAGTGGTGCCCATACATCATTTCTAGAATTCCTTGCCTAGTCTTGCCCATGCATATACATCCATGGTTTTCATCCTTGCCCCTGCGTGCTGCCCTCAGCTCGGCCGCTAACCATGCCTACCCATTCAACCAATACAATCGGGTATTCCAAGGAAGGCCGAATGGATCAGAGAGCTTCAAGTCGGTGTTTCATGTGTGTCCCCTGAATTCAATGGATGGTGTAATGGAGGATACTACCCGAGGGCAGAGGAAGAGGAGGTACTATAAGGAATGCTGTGTGGTAGCTGCGTCTCTCATTATTATGGTGACATGGCCGTATTACATCCAGCTGTGGAAAAAAAATATCCAATGAGGAGAAGATGTGGTTCGAGTGGCAGTGGGGGTAGTGACCCCCCCCCCGCAGGTGGGAGGGGTGTTAAGCATGTAGAAGGAAGAGAACGGGGGAGGGGTTACCCTTTAGGTGTGGAAGAGTGACTGCTGGTTAAGACATTTAATCCAGATGCGCTGGAGTGCAAAGGTAAGGACGTCATGGTGATGGTGGGAGGGTGTGGAGACTAGAGCGATTAGGAAGGCCAGACCGGTGGCTGTCTCTGGGGATGTAATACTGGCCTAGAAATAGTACTTATAAAATTGCAGTTTTGATGGTCTAATAGAAAATGTAATGGGGTTTAAAAGGTATATGTGAAATTGAATGACAGTGTGCAAGGTGTCATTTAATTAATGAAAAATAGGCGGCATTTTTATACAAGGTTGCTGACACAAGAACAAGACAATAATAGACCATGTCTTGATATCATGGAATGTGCGATTGATTTAAAAATGTGCTTGAGGGGTTTTAACTATTGCATAGCCTAGAACCAGAGTTTGTAAAACCTGGCAGACAATTGGTATGCTGCAAGCACCATGTATTGGTGGAGAAATGGAGGGAGAAGGCACCAAAGGAGGCGCCCTTGTCATTGTTGTGCCTTGCTCCAGTACAGGTTCAATAACAGATAAGAAAGGGTAATAAATGTTAGAGGTTTTAGCAGAAAAGAGGTTTCAATTTATTGCTAAGTGTAAAAGGAACAATATACATACTATAGAATAGACTATTGTCAAATAGCTAAGTCTCCTGTCAATATAGTTATCATCATGGTTCCATCATTAGCAGTAGCTAAATTGGTAAAGCTAAAGGATTACCCTTCTGGCAACCACATCTGTTGATCACTGCAGCCAACGAAATATCTAAACCAAATGAGCCAGACTCACAAGGGAACAGCCAAAAAGAGTAATGCCTACTTTGAACTGTGACCTACACCATTTGATGGCCCCTTTGTTACTGACAAATGCAGTGTGCATTGCTTGGATGAGTGGGCCTTAGTTTCTGAGTTATGCTTGTCTATGTGTTTTCAGGGCCTAAATAGCAATTGTGTTTTGCCGCCAGTGGCATGGGTCCTTCGCAGAATGTCTGTTCCGCCCATTTGGAGGTTGACGGACCTTTAGCGGAAGCTGG
>JANBPT010000715.1:0-25200 GCA_027575765.1 Tieghemiomyces parasiticus
GTTGTGACCATGACCCTCGCCTCTTGCCATACGTGCTGCAGGCCCTTATCGTCAACCAGAGAGTATAGTGTCTCGGCTGGGATTGTTTGAGAGGCTCGGTCGCCGCCGTCCACATGCCGAGAGGACACGCTTGCCGGGCTCTCAGGCCGGGATTTAGTATCTACATGATTGTCCGCAGCCTGACGGGGTCGCAGCTCGGGCTCAATTTGTCTACCCTGGAGTACCACCAGAGTCTGAGCCAGACCTCGGTCGACAGCTTCCAATTGATCGCGCTTTTCCTAAGACAAGATATGCAATGGGGAGAGGACAGCAGAATAATAGTGTCAAGGTGAAGGGTCGGGAATACGGTCGTACACATCGACAGCCAGGTATAAGTCTAGCTAATCCCAAGCTGGCGACGTGGGGCCTTACCTTTGTGAATATGTCTAGTCGCTCGTGTTGCTGCTGGAGTCCGGCCTTAATGGTTTTAAAATACTGGCATGGTAAGGTCGGGCGGAAGCTGTGTAGTGAGTCAGTTTTTTAGCCATGGATTGCAAGAAAGTACCAACGGAGGGGCCTAGGTCCAGTGAAAGTCCCGGTCCGAGGAGCAATTGACCGGATTGAGAACCCGCCAGATTGCGTTCGGTTGCACTGCCACTCCACCTAGGTGTTAGCACATCGCTAGGGACCCCTGGATTCCATTGTGTATGGCCTACCTGACTCTGAGTACCCCATTCCTTGCGGAGGAAGCCAAGCTTGGGATTAAGCTCCCGAATGTGCTTAAAGTCACGCTGCGCGTTGAGCACTAGCTGCTGCGCTTCCGTACAGAATTGATTGGCAACCTCATACCCGTGGCGGGTGGCGCTGAGCATGGGTGCGGTGAGCTCCGCCATTATGTATCGGGTAACGAATACTTTGTGAATGCGGGATGGGGGTGGAATGGGCTAAACGAAATAAAGTGAGGAATCCAATGGAATGGTTCCGGTGCCACGAACCAGGTGAGGTGGGTGGCGGTGTATTATGTGGTAGGGCACATCTAACAGATGCGCAGTATACCGGCGGGGGTTCAATTGGTTGATGGGGCGAGCACTGACCCGTGGGAGGGCTCTGTTTGACTATTGCAGGTCATGAGTGACCGTTTTCCACTCTCTGCAGAGGAGTGGCTGCCTGTACGAAAGCGAGCTAGCCATTTGTTGACGGCGGGAAGGTAAGGGACGGTCAAGCCTTGTAGGGCAGACAGTTCAGATAAAATCTCACTTGCCTTGCGGCTCTTGGAATAAAAATAAGAGATGAGGACTTGTACATCACGGTTGCTAAATCTGGGTGGAGTGGGGCTTCAGAAGTCAGCATGACGAAGAGGTAAAAATGTAAATTTGAGAAGTGAGGACTGATGTGACTCTCAAATTGTTTATGCCATTCAATTCATTGTCCAAGACACTCCTAGACTTTATCTGCAATTCCAATGCCCGAGGCCCCAAAGCAAGCCTGTTTTACGTATTAAGATGTACCTTTATTTTACTCCAAGATAACCTCCCGCTTCACTGGTCCGAGACCTCCTCATATTGACTGGCCCGATTTCTCCTCAAGTCCCCCGGCGGCCACTAAAAACTCTGCTAGTTAGGCACCCAAGCATGTAGGTCGAACAAACGCTAGCATTAAAGGAGTGATATAATTACTACTATGACGGCTAGCCCTTACTCTCATTACCATGCTTTAATAAGCACCCTCGACATCTCTCCTACCACACTATGTTAGGTATGAAAAACTTAAATGTTGAGATGAGATGAAAGGCAAAGATAACATGTCGAGGGGCTGCTACGGATTATCAAACGATTCAAAGGGGGCAGAGGAGACAAACCTGAGGATGGGCCCAAAAAGGCTGGGTACTACCAAGATTAAAGATGTGTTTGTTATTACCACCCCTTGGGGTGGAAAGAATAAGGGAGAAAAGGGCAGCGAAGAGAGGACAAGGCTGCAGATACAAAAGGAAAAAAGGGGAACACGGGGCCCCAGATCGATCTGGGAAGGAGGTTTGGAGTTGGTGATCACCCGATAAGTTTTAATCGGTCGATCGCGAATTCCTAATTCCTAGTTGTCGAGGTTCGTCCCTCTTTTGACCGTAATTATTGCAACCACAGTGCAGGAAAGATTCCTCTGAGCCGGGCGAATCGGATAGGCTAGAAAAACCGCCCCACCCCATGGCGGAGGAGCAAGCTGACACGGATATCCCTCTGCCAGACGCGGACTTCCCCAGCCCTACGGTAAGCAACGAGCAACCAGACGACGATAACGGATAACAGGTAAACTGGGACGCCCCGCCGCCACCAAAACGAAAAGATAGTAAGCGAACTAAATCCTTCTTTTACCATCTATTTTCTCTAGTCCACTTTTCCTCCTACAAACGGCACCCCCAGCCCAGTAGGGTTACATGATGAGCACCACTGCATTGTAAACGAGAAGACAAGGGGATATTTTTTTTTATAGATATCCGACGCCTGCCTTAAGTTGGAAAGGGAAAACGCCCCACCATGGCTCCTTGCGTGTTACCGCTCGTATTACACAATGGGACGCGAAAGAGGGGACGAATGAACCCTGGCTCTTGTAGTGGATACCATGGGCTCTGGAGCGCAGGGCTACTCCGTCCGCTATTGACTGGGCAGCGAGAGGCGGAGAGGGATTGGGAGGCCGGGTGGTTGCAGGTACAATCGATTTTGTATCTGCGTCTATGGTGCTCCCCCAATGACATCCGACGATAGACTGTGGGCCCAGGGTCGATACCTACCTGAAACGTGCGGTCCTTGAGGTCTGGTGAAAATGCCTACTCTTATCCCATAGTTTCCCCCCTGTTGACGGGTGGCATGGATACGAAATTGTATAAAAGTATGGCTGACGTTAACGATGACCGTCACTCTGGTTTTCGTTTCCTATTTTTTCCTCTTGTCGCATCGTAGAGCTTGACTAAACCCTCTTTCTCCCGGCATATCTCCCAGTCACTAGGTTGCCATCGGGTCAGCTCCCCGCCCTATTCTAGTGTCTTGACTCCGTAGGGTAACGTTATTTACAATATTTATTCGACACACCTCAGTCTCCATTGACCATGGTTGTAGGAATACGTCTATGGCTCCTTGCGGCCGTTTTGAATTTGGCCAAGGCAACTGTAAGCCCTGAACAACGTAGCAGTAATTATATTGCCCCGTCAGACATACGCTATCAGCAAGGCCGTCAAAACTATTTATCGCAACCCCAGTATACGGAGACTCCTCCTGTCCAGGGGCCCACATCGCTGCTCTCGACCCACAATTATCCAGGTATACTCGGTCACCTGGGCAACGCAGGTAGTTCGACCCGTGTTTTTGCAGGTAGAGAAGGACCGAGTTCCGTCTCGCCTCCCGAACTTGCCTCACCGCATTCGCTAGATCACGGTCAGCTCGTTAACGAATTACTAGACGGTTTCAAGTACCAAGAGGACGACCCTCGATCGGCCAGTGCGGATGACATCTTTCAACGACTATTTGAAGCGACGGCTGTCGACTACGTCCCACTGCCCCCCGCTCCACTCGTCGATCATCAGGACTTGACGCCTGAACAACCACTCGGTTTTCACCCAACGCGGACCTATCCGCATGGTATTCACCGTCGGACCACACCACTCGTGGACTACACAGCGATGGCCACCCTCGTGGCATTGGAAAAACTACAGCACAGATTTGCTATCAGCAGGGGCACCGCTTTTGAATACCTATCCCGCTACGAAGAGGTTGCGGGGAATTGCAGAACTAGATGGCCGAGTGACTCTGAAGAAAGACTAGCGAATGGGCCTAACCGCCCTCCCTCGCAAGTCCAGGGCATACCCCTCTCCCCGTCCGCTGAAACTCGGTCCACCTCTAAGCCAATCAAACGGGGCTATGCCGCCCTGGGGCATGCGTCTCGCCAGGCCCAAGCTAGATTCGACAAGAGATCCGCTGCCATAGAATGGCCCAGTTATTTCGGCCGCATCGCGCAGAAAAACATTGAGAAGGAGGTGGTATCAGATGAAGCTCTCCTTCTCCTTGCCGGCCCTGCCGAGGGCAACCCTGATCAATTGACATACACATTTCCCTATCGAGTATACGCCGGGAAATTTTACCTTTGCTGCGACACCCTGCTGGGCCATATGGCGAGACTCGAACCTGGCGTTTTCTCGCGTGCTTTTGACCTTCGTGAGACTAATGTGTTTGATGCGCTTGAGTCAGAACTTCTGACTGAACTTGATGCCCTCGAATTTAACCTGGATGTTTTGAACAAGCTTCGTACTATTGCCAAGTGGAACAGTCGCCATCCTCAACTTCCTCCCAGAAAATACCAGGGAGCGCTTTTGTGGTAGGCGAGACCCGGAGGGGTGGTTTATTGCAAACGTACGCAAGATAAAGGAAGTATATGATAAAGAAAATTAGTAGCTAGGTTGCTGGGCTTATATATACCCTAAAAGTGCGTGGCGATTGGGTCTTTGCTGGGGTCTCGAATAGTTAGTCATGAAGGCTCCGGGTGCATTACCTTGGCCAATCGTAGGTGTTGGTGCGGCGGTGTTGGTTCCTGTGTGGCGTTGTGGTGGCTTGCAGGGCTCTGTGGGGTGTTGGCATTTGGGTACCGACAACCTGGGATAGTGCGGTATAAGCCAACCCCGGGACTAGGGTCTCCCTCTTAAGCTAGGCCAAACTCGAGTAATAAAATGGAATGGTGATGATTATATAATAAAAAAAGCGCTGGTTGATATTGCCACGCCAGAGGATTTCAAGGGGCTAGGGCGTCATGTCCGATGGGCGGCAGAGGTAATTATGAAGTAAAGTGGCGAGATGCCCTGAACCATAATTACTGCTTAAAGTGGTTGGGAGAAAAAGGGTAACATGAGGTGTAGTCGTGACCAGAGTGCCTTGGGGCGGTAACAGTGAATAGTACTGTAGCATATGTTGGCACTGGAAGAGAGAGGGGTCGGCAAGAGCTAGATATTGGAACGAAGTTGTGGCTGTAAGCTGCATTGACGGACAACAGAAAGGATAGTTGGATTTAGAATGTGTCAATGGGAAGTAGCGTTCATTGTGTAAAAGCTGTTGTTTTTTTATAATACAAGGTAAATGGTGTTCAACGCTATTTCATTTAATTGGGTGGGGGAAGGAAGGATCCGGACGGATTAAGATAACGGAGAACTCACCTACCAGCGGCAGAGGGTGTCAATATAGAAGCGGTATTAACGACTATGACACAGCCACAATGAAGTATGAATTTACAAGGGGACTGTTGATGGTATTTCTACGGTCAAAGAACGAACCAGTAGTCTGTCACGCATAGTGGCAAATTGACCAAGCGGTAAGTGGATCCAATTTCAAGATACCTTTAAATGGATTCATATCGGATGTCGATTTTGTGATTAATTGGTGTTACCCTTTGTGTCGGGACATTTCACTCCAATACACCTGCTAGGGGTTGTCTAGCTGTCAGGAAATCGTTTCATATTTTTCGAAGAGATCAGTTTCGGTCATCCACCCTCCCCCCAGTTCCGGGGGGGGGGTATAGGGCGGGCGGGTTTGTTCTATTATCTTGGTTTAGATGGTATCCCCATTCCTCTTGGACTCCCCTCCCCCGCTGATTGGGCTTGGTGGTACCGGCCGTTGGTAGTTCCGGTGGGATTACCAATGATACTGATGAGGCTGTGGCATCGGCGCTGCGTTGTAACTCCCAGTCCACCTTCTCTTCGATTATGGGAAGAGGGGATTGGTCTCGGCGAGTTTTCTACGACAGGTTTCCTAAAGCCGATCTTCGCTTCGCTGTGGTGTTTGAGAACCAGTTGGTGTGAACGGACGGTTGCTGATGGCCTAGAGCCCAATGATTTCCATTGTAGCAGATAAAAGATAACAATTTGGCCATGAGCGCTGATCTCAAGGTATGGTATAGTCAGCCTGGAAGAAACATCAGCGTAGATAAGAATTGACAGATTTAGATTATAACCGATCATGCATATATAAATTGATAAGAATAAGGATGTAGTGCAAAATTATATAGAAAAAGAACCAGTTACTAACTACGTACCAAGGTTGCCCTTGTCTGGGGTGGAAGGTTTCTGTTCAGGGGCCGCCTGGTCGCCACTGACAATTGGCAACCGGAATATACGTTGGTACCCGGGGGCCCGCGACTGCATCACGCCGATCAGGTGCACGGTGGGATCGCCGTTACTGCGGTTTGCGTCGGGCAAGGTAAGGCACCGTACGTTAATGGCCGGGATGATGTGCTCAAGGGCACCGGTGTCCATCTGGCGGATCTCGATAAATTCGGCACAAAATACGTAGATGTAAGGCTCAAAAACCTGGATACTGCGTGGCCGGCCCTCCCAGTGGATCAGCAGGTGCGGACGGGACCGAGTTTGGGCCCGGTTAACGTAAAAGGCCAGCCGTTCGAAACATACGAGGAATTCGCCCGTGCCAGTCACCTTGTGCATTAGATACGGGCGGCCTAAAATAGATGGTGCCGGCAGGTCGCTAAAAGTCGGGTCGGCCGGGTTGGGTAGACTGTCGTGGAGGCGGAGGTCCCGGATATCGATAATCTCGAACGTGGCGAGACTGCCCACGCCTAGATGCTGCCGAAAGAAGGTTAGTCCAAAAGTCTCCGTGGGGACAAAAAATTCCTTGAGGCGGACTAGGCCCACCTCAGGCTGGCCCTTCTCCTTGTGGGACCACAGTAGTTTGTCGTCAGTGCGTTTGTTGTACTCTCGGAGGTGGATTGGCCGGGTAATGGTGAACACGGACTGCTTGCTCTTGGGGGTCATGAATGCCACAGCAGGACGATCGTGGAATCGACCCACGTAGAACGCCGTGGCCTTGATGCCTAACTTTTTACCACGTAACCGGTCCCAGAGTGTTGGGCGGGCCAGTTCGTGGAGCGGGTACACGTAGGGGATTTTATCCGAGATCATGATGAGCTGATCATACTCAGGAAACACATGGAGGTGGGTCACATTGCGCATCTTGGTGATTTTGAGGTAACCCCCACGGCTCAGCTCGGACCCTACGTAGAGGCCCACATCGGTGCCCACCAAAATATACCGCTTCCCATCTGGTACGCGGAATTCAGCGGCACAGTGAACCGCGTTCTCGGCGGTGAAGGTGTGGTCGCAGATGTGATTGATTTGTACCCGGCCGGCCAGGGCCGATAGGGAAGCGTTTTGCTGTGCCTGGATGGCCTCTAGCCAGGCCCGCTGCTCGTCAGCACTAGCGGCGAAGAGGATGTTCTGGCCGCCGTGCCGCCCCAGGTGTTGACACACAAGCGGGAAGGGCTGAGCGGTCAGCCGGGGACTGGCCGGAAGGAGGGTGGCCGGGGCCATAGGGTTCATGATTACAGCGGGTGCGGGGGCGTCTCGGACCAGAGCCAGTTTTCCCATGATAGACATGCGATGGGACCGTGCCGATTCGGCGATCGCGGCCCCAGTGCCGAGAGACATACGCGGGCTACGAGTCGGAGTGGCCAAAGCGGCAGGGGGCGACTGGGAGCCGGTTCCGGTGAGTGCGGCCTCCTCGCCGCACCGAACGGCTAGTAAGGATAGGGGCGTGGCCGACTTGTTGAGCTGGTAGAAGGTCTGGGTCTGGGACTTGCCCTGGCGTATGTGCTTGCAGATGAGCAGAACGTGGTCAAGGAGGAACACAGTGGCCTGGTTTCCCGAACGCTTCCGGAGGTAGCCCACCTTGACCACCCTCCGCTGCGGGTGGTCAAGGTTGAGGTAGAGCCGTTCCCGTTCGCTAAGCAGGAGCTGGTTGCGGAGCTTGGTCATAAGCAGATTGACCGTAGCTTCGCCTGTCTGCTGGTTGACGCGGTCGAGGCACGCTTTGACATTCTCGAGGGCCTGCGGCATCAGTACACGGTCCGGGGAGGTGGCGGGGGCGCGCTTGATAAGGTCGTTGAAATGGAGCGGGTAGCGTACGAAGCGGGTGGGGGCACGGCCCAGAAAATGCTGCAGGCCTAGTTTCCGGGCCATAGGGTGAGCTTCACAATCGCGCAAAAAGGCCGCAAAGCCCGGGTTGCGGGCAACCTCTACCTCGAGGATATAGTGGGCGCGGGGTAAGTTGGCGGCATAGGCCACGATGGGCTCGATGGCTTGAGACCAGGGCATAAAAATGTCCCCCACACCGCTCATAATGGGCTGGTTGGCCTGCCGCTCGAGCAGGCGTCGCAAGAGCTGCTCACTAACGGCGATGAGCTCGGGAAGGTTATGAAATACATCATGGAGGAACGTCTCGAGTTCTGGTGGGGGCAGCGGGGTGGCGGGCGCGCGGTGAGGCTCCTCGGGCAACGCGTTCCCGCTGCTACTGTTCGTGCTACTGTCGGCGCGGTGGTGGGAGGAAATAGTGGGCCAGCAGATGCGCAGGGGCTGGAGGAATAGAGTGTCGAGCAGCTTAAGGTCGGCAAGGTATTCCTGTTCCTTAGCGATGGTCTCGTACATGGTCTCCTGCCACTGGATGACCTCAGCTGAAAAGGTGTCCAGTACAGCCCGGGTCACCGTCTGGGACCAGAGACTTGGAGTACTGGGTAGACTGAGGGCTGAATCGCCCGAGTGCATCGTGGCCAAGCCGAAAGGATGTGCTGTATCCCAGAAGGCCTCGGCCTCTGTCTTGTCGGAGATACTGCTGTATAGCGACATGGTGCCGGGCCGCGCAGACCGGTCCGAGTCGTCCGAGCTATTCATGGATAGGTGGTCCACAAGCCGCTCGGATTCTTGGACGGCGGCCTGAAAAGCCTGGAGATTGGAAAGCGCCGCCGTATCGCTACGGTCGCTCATGAAGGACGGGGCTGGTCGGGCCAGGCCGCCATGGCTCCCACTAGCAAATCCCATGGCGACGGCGGGCTTGATAGACGAGACAGGGGAAGCGGGTGGAGCGACGGGATGAGGTGCAACGGACGCTTGAACATGCGCGGACAAAACCGCTCGTCGTTGTGCCTCGGTGGCGCTGTCGGCAAGGGGAAAGAGGAGGTCAGGGGGGAAGCTGTACCGAGACAATAAGACGGAAAACTTGGGACTCGGCGGCGTGTAGCAGAGTCGAGTCGCACGGAAGGAGGGAGGTACCGGGCTATAGGTGGAAGGACGTGTGGCGAAAGAGATTCGTGGGGTGAGCACGGTCAGCTAAATCCAACTTGAGGGATTCACCATGGGGATTTAAACCGCCAGAAGGCTAGCCGGGCGAGGTCGAAGGCCAGCGGTGGTGCGAGTAGGCTTCCCTGGTGGGCGAAGACGGTCAGCCGCGGATAAAACTGCTTAGCCAGGGTCGGATAGAAACATACCTGGGCAGGCCGCTTGGTACTAACCGCACTGCGTCGGAAGAGGACAATACTGGTGCCGCACGGCTGGAAGTTGGTGGGGTCGTCTGTCTGGGTCGCGCGCTGCAGTATTGCTGAGTGCGGAGTTTAAAACGGGATGAGTATCGCAATGGTACCCGAGGCAGGCCGCAGTGTCGGTCAGAAGCAAAGGCGACGGTCGATTTGGCAATGGGCTCGAGAAGCAAGAATGAGGGCGAAGGGCTGCGGTGTGGACATGAGTATAGAGGCCGGTGGCTGTACGCGCTGATACCAGAGAGAACGGCGACGCTAAGGCATTTAATGGGGAGTGACTTTAGAAAGGCATGGCGTGCAGACGATAGGCTGGATATGCGCGCGCGACGTTGGGGTGAGTAAGGGCAGGAACGGGGTCGAGGAAAGCTGCATTCAGGCGGGATATGCGAGCAGCAATAGGATACTGAGCAGCAAGAAAAAAGACTCGGCTGGTGCGCGAGTACAGAGGGTAGCCCGGTGCCGGGCCAGCAGTAAACGATGGGGGACGAGTGTATGCGGCGGATGGCCTGGGTAAATAGGCACCTGGAGAGGGATCAGGCAGCCATAGCTGGTCGGCTGTGTCTGTGATGTGGCTGGCCAATAGTGTCCCTGTTCCCGCGCGTCGTCTGAAAGGGCACCAGCCATGCTGAACACACTGGACGGGGACTAGCGATGGCTGTCAACGGCTGTGTGGACGGGAACAATACACAATCCGGCGGCTGGTCTGCGCTGTCAGCATTAGCATGACGGACAATCACTTTGGACAGAACAGGAAAGGAATGGAGGAACGTTCCGGCCCAACCTTCTTCTGGCCAGGCCCATAGTCGGCGCATACTTCCATTTTACACCCATCATCATTAGGTGGTCAGCCTGCCATGATTTATTTACATCGACGCCGCACCAGTAAGAAGCCACTGGCGGATACAGCCTTGTTTATTGTAGCGTGGATCCCCAAGTGTAATGGCACATCTCGGCAGGGCGGCCCGCTTCTCCCAAGCGGCGCTAGTCGCTTGGGGGCTGGGCCACCAGCATGGGTAGGGCCTGAGTACCACGGCGTGCAGTGGACGACTTGGAATGGCACCAGCCCCAACCTGGTTTGCAACGACCTTGCTGCTGTCCACCGGGCCAAAAAGGGCTACCTCATTGGCATCCACTGTCTAACGGCGGCTGGTGGTCTGTTGTTCCCCAGCGATCTCAGGCGATCGACACATATGGCTTCTGTACACTTCCTTGCTTACTGTAGCCCCGGACCACCCCTAACGGCTCCCATCAAGGAAATTCTTGGTCTTGTGGCACAATGCCCTGTTGTTGTCGGATGATACGGCCCAGCCCTGGGACCCTGGGCATGGAGTAGAGGGTAGTGTCAGAGTATTAGTGGCGGCAGCTGTGACAAGTGGGGTGGGTTACTATAACCCCTTGTGGCATAGTTCGGGAAGGAGATGTCCGCAGCGTAAGTTGCTGGGCGTGGATGTAGACAAGGTCAGCCCGCGTGCCAAACAATCATGGTGTAAGCGTATCCGGCTCGTTGTTTACCGCCCACAATGGTAATGCAGCAGGCGCATGGCAGGCAGGCCACCGGCACGGACAGGCGCCCGTCTGTTTGCTCAGTTCCCCGTTTAAGGTACCGCCGGCTACGCCACGCCTACACCATTCAACTCCCGGTGCCATTTTGGAGGTCTTAAGTTCTAGAACCAATCTCCACATCGACCACAACTTGCGTACGTCTCCGTGGACCTGCTTGAACACTCAGTTGTTGTCAGCCATCTGGCTCCTCCAGGGCGGGCAACCACGTGACGAAGGAGGTCGTGAGGCTGGGGTAAGGCACGATTAACACGGACAGGAAGGGCCACAGCCTCCCTACTATCGAGCAAGAGCCACGTCCGCAGCCAGGGCATCCCAAATTGCATTCCCCCCTCGATCTTTTTTTCTGACACTGCCCAATGCCATTGGCCTAGCCCATGGCTAGCCGCGTTAGCGCATTGGCCTTCGAGTGGCCAATAGTGCATCGCCTATCCTAATAGATAAGGTCGCGCTCGGTATTCAACTGTGGATTCCGTACTGCACACTTACTCTCTATCGTTCGCCTCCACCCGCTATTTCATTCCTTAGCGCCGTTGCTTCGGTGTCCCACCTACCACGACACATTGTTAGCTATCGGCCTAATCTGCCCCGACCTCCATCCTCCCATCGCCCAACTTTTCTGCTGACCAGTCATGACCCGCGACTACTACGAGATCCTCGAGGTGGAACGGGAGGTTGACGACCATGGTCTGAAACGTTCCTACCGCCGCCTGGCCATGCAGTTCCACCCCGACAAGAACCCCGAGGGCGCCGACCAGTTCAAGGAGCTCCAGCACGCCTACGAGGTCCTGAGCGATCCCCAGCGGCGGGCGCATTACGACCAGTTCGGCGAGGACGAGAACGCCGGCCGCGGTTCCGGTGGTGGTCACCCCTTCCCGGACGATCTATTCGCCGAGATGTTTGGTGGCACGGGTTTCTTCGCTGGCGGCGGTGGCGGGGCCGAATTCGATCCATTTGGAATGGGCGGTGGCATGGGCTCGAACCCGTACGGCCCGCGCGGCGGCCCACGGGCCGGGGCGTCCAAAGAAAGCCAGGCCGATCTCGAAGTAACGCTGGAGGACCTCTATAGGGGAAAGAAGTTCCGCATGGCCATCGAGAAGAAGGTCCAATGCTCCCAGTGTGACGGCAGTGGCAGCCGGACGGGCAAAACTTACAAATGTAAACTCTGCCACGGGGAGGGGTTCACGTTGACCACGCGGATGCTGGCGCCAGGGCTCTCTCAACGCGTACAGGTGTTGTGTCCGACCTGCAATGGCGAGGGGCGGGTAATCCGTAAACAGGATAGGTGCCGGCGGTGCCACGGGGAGAAGTTACAGAACGCCCGCAAGGTCCTCACTGTTACCATCGAGCCTGGGATGCGCGACGGTCAGCGGATCGTGCTGGCCGGTGAAGGTGACCACCAGCCTGGCAAGCCCACCCCGGCCCTCGTCTTCGTGCTCCATCAGGCCCCGCACCCGACTTTCCGGCGCAGGGAGCACGACCTCCACGCCGCTGTGCGTATCACTCTTGGCGAGGCCCTGGCGGGATTCGACCGCCAGGTCCTCACCCACCTGGATGGCCGCGGTCTGATCGTTGCTCAGCCCGCCGGCCAGGTTATACGGCCGGGCGACATCAAGTGCATTTATCAAGAGGGCATGCCGCACCCAGGTAAACCCCACCTGCGCGGTGCCCTGTACCTTACGTTCGAAGTGGACTACCCGACCCCTGATTGGTTTACCACCGAACGGCTCAGTGCCCTTCGTGCCCTGCTCCCGGATGCCCCATCCATCGAAATTGCCGACGACACCAAGCGGGTCAAACTGTCCAATGTGACCGCGGACGATAACCCCTTCAACGGCACGCACCGCTATGACCATGATGATAACCACGGCGATGAAGGCCGGTACGGCGGCGATCAAGGACACTATTATAGTGCTGGCGACGAGGGTGGTGAAGGCCCCGAAGTTGAGTGTGCACAGCAGTAAAAGTGGTCAAGGCAATACCTGAACTACTGATTTTCACCCCTAAGCGATGTATTCCGTTCTACTAGATAAAAGTCGAAACCAAGAATATCTGCTAGTTACGGAGCTCGCCCATTGTGTGTACATTGCGGGCAAGCAAAAGGCCCCGGGTGGGTAGCTAATTCCCATTGTATCCTCCATATCAGTAAGGTGAAAGGGAAACCTCCGTAGTAAAGAAGATCCGACTCCGTCCGCCGAAGAGACTAGCGGTCATCCATCAGGCTTATTCTTAGGCCGCTAGCAGCTGGTATCTACTCTATGGACCGCTATCCCTTTCGCACCCTACCTGCCGACACCAGTCGCGATCTTGACCCTTAGCCTTACTTTGCAATTTTATTTTCTTTTTACTACTCTTGGCATTCCTTTGCGGGTGTTAATCCTCCTACTCACCAGGACGGTATGCTGATCCGCCTGATCCGCTCCCAACCGGCGTCGCGACCGGCAAGGGTGCCCTGTGTCGGTCCGGTCCCCAACGGATGCCTCACCGCCACACCAACCCGTCCAATGTCCACTGATACGCCCCCGTCACTACCGCCCTCTGAACCTTCCTCCACGGATGCACCCACCCAGGAGATCACCCCTAATCCCAAACGGTCCCGATTTAGTACCCGGCTGGACATGGCTCCGGCCGACCGGCCGGGGTACACGCGAGTCCCGGAGATGCTCGCCAAGATGCGGGAGGCGGTAGAATCTGGACGAGTCCAGGTGGCTCTCGACCAGTACTTCTCTATCAAGGGCGTGCGGCTCCCGGTACCTGTCTTTACGCCGCTGGACTACCGGATGCTGACCCAGCTGCTACGGTCCAAGAACGTCATCCAGGACCGCCACCGCCGGAACTTGGGACCCGATCAGGAGGCCGAGAATCAGTACTTGCTGGCCAAGGAGGTCAATCAGCTGCGGGTCCTGGTTGATGACTGGTTCCGGGTTATCACGGGTGACGCCAAATTCCTAGAGTATGCCGAGATCGAGGTCACCGAACTGATCCACAGCGCGGCCCTGGCTCGTCACTGGCGCGTCGTGCACGATACCTACAAACTGACCCACCACCGCCAGCTTGTCTTGCGGCCCGAACTGACCAACGAAGTGGTGCGCTGCATCATGGTCTCGGCTGACGTGGCGGAGCTGGGCGTGTTCTGGGGCCGCGTCCAGTGGCACATGATATCGTTTAACATTAGAACGGCCCACCTGTCCCTCGCCTTGCTCCTCAAGCGGTGCCATGACCACCGCGCCGCCCGCGCTTTGCACCGCATGATGTTGCTCAAACCGCCGCTCAACGATTACACCCGAGGTCAGCTCCTGGCTGTCTACGCCCAGAACCACCAGACGGACGAAGCCATGGCACTCTACGACCGACTGGTCGGGGCCAAGGAATCCCCGCCCGAAACCTACGCCTTCATCGCCTCGCATCTGGCGCAACTCGGTAAACGTCACCTTGTCCGCCAGTTGTTTGACGACCGCGCCCCAATGGCCACCGCGAAGGACCTACTCCTGTTTAGTAAGGCCGCCCGGATTTTGAAAGACGTCGATCTACTCCGCCAGGTGTACATCCACTCGCAGCGTGTCAAGGATAGCAAGGCCGATGTGATGACCCTCGCCCTCGCCCACGCGTTCCGACGTCTCGACGATCCGACCACCGCCCGTGATATCGTCGCCCGGTACCTTTCGGCCGCAAGCCGCCTCAATGACGATCAGATTCGCAGCGTATTTCAATTTTATCTTAGCACCAACGACGTCGATCTAGCCATGCGGGCCTTCGAAATCACGTTAGTTAAGGGCCGGGCCACCAACCTCCGGTGTTACGCCCCTCTGTTGACTCTGCTCAACAACGCCCAGGAACTTACCCACGCCAACCGCGTCTATGATATCCTGTCGGGGCCCAGCTTCCCCACCTCGCTGGCGTTTGACCTGCAAATGCTACGGTTCTATGTGATGACTAACCACACGGAACGAATCGACCGTATCGTGAACCGGTACACTGACAACGCGGCCATCCGTGGCATGGTGTTTACCACCCTTGCCTACTCATACGCCCACCAAGGCCGCCTGGAACCCTGCCTCGCCTGGGTTCGCACCCTCACTGAACATCGGTACCCACTCACCCTCAACCTGCTCAAGCGCGTGTTCCACTTCCTACTCACGCGTAACGAGGTCAATCAGGCTTGGGATTTGTTTACCACCAACGTTGAGTTCCCCAGCGTCGACCCGGCTATCGCCTTCACCCTATGTCTCCGCGAGATCGCCGCCACCGGTAACGTCCAAGCCCTTGAAACTGCACGTACCTGGTATAACGCCCAAGTGGAGCGAGGGTCGTCGCCACCAAATCACCAGAAAAAGCCGAAGCGAAAGCCGATGCCGTCCTTGTCAGCCGTGCTTAACCAACCGGCCACCAACGCCCAGCTGGCGGCCACCATGACTCAGTTGGGTCGCTACGATGACGCCGTCGAGCAGCTCCTCTCGTGCCCAATCCCTAGGCGTCCAATGACGAACTCTAGACTACCCAACTTTGACGCCGTCGGGACGTTCGCCGCTCATCGCGAACAATTTTCATCCGACCAGATCTCAGCGATTACCGCGTACTGGACCCGGTGCCAGCGGCCCCAGGTACTCGAGATTTGGAACCGCGTGAAACGTGTCGAGTCTTCAGTAGAGGATTTTCAGGTCGATGATACTGATGTAGCGGCCACTGCTCCTCCCTTGGTACCCTCAAGTGACCCTGAAGGGCCATGAGGAGCCTGTCCTCCCCCTTCACTTTTTCCCCCCTTTACCTCGTACAAATGAAACGTTTATTAACGTCCTGCTTGTTAAGCCTGGGGGGTTCATGATAAATGGCGGTTTTCCGAACCCGGTACGGACCGTGCGACAAGCGAAGTGAAAGCTGACGGTTATTCCAAATTTAGGATTGAAAACGACAGAAGGTGCCTCTACAAACCAGCTGAAGAAGAAAAGGCGTTGTACTGGATTTTAGAAACACTCGCTCACTCGTAGCCCCGCGTTTCCTTCATCACCAGTTTTTTCTGTTGCGACGTCATCGTACCGTAACCCACCAGTTGCATGGTGAATGTCCCCGTACCGGCGGTCAACGACCGCAGGGCCGAAGAATACCCCAAGAGAGCGCTTAAGGGCACCTGCGCATGGATGATTTGGTTGATCGACACATTCCCTTCCACCCCTTGATCACCACTTGGAGCCCCATCGTCAGTCATACCGCTCACTCGGGCCCGTCGCGCCCCGCTCAGGTCGCTCATAGCCACTCCTACGTACTCCCGGGGAACTTGAACGGCCACATCCATCATGGGTTCGAGTAGATCATTTTCGGCCTGCATGAGAGCCTGGCGGACGGCTTGGGCGGTACCGGCGCGGAGGGCCGCTGGGGAACTGGCTTCACCGTAGAGTCGGAGACGGGTCACTTCGACGTGTACCCGGGCGGTCTGGAATCCGAGGAGCGGACCCCGACTGAGGGCCTGGTTGATCCCGGTCCGAAGGGCCGTCGCCACCTCCGCGGCATCCAGTGGGCCGGCCGAGGCGGGGCGGGTACCGGGTCGATTGACACTGCCACCGTCGTGATCGTCGTCTTCGGATAGAACTAAACCACGCAGCGCCTGGGTAATGTCACAGGTATTATCCTTACCTACCCCGCCGTCCTCTACATCACGGTTAGCAGTGGCGGTAGTGGGGACGACCAAATCGGCTTCAGGAAGCGGGGAGACGCGCACACTGACATCCACGCGGCCAAGTTTTCCCAGAACCTCGCGGTCGTACCGTATGCTATGGGTCACCGTCTGGCAGACGGTCTCGCGGTACGCAATGCGGATCGAGCCCACCTCGGCGTTGACCTTGTAGTCCCGCAACAGCCGATCCTTAACAATTTCTAGGTGAAGTTCACCCATCCCGCTCAGCAGAGTCTGGCCCGTCTCGGCATCGGCGGTAACGTGCAGCGAAGGGTCTTCTAGCAGTAGACGGTCCAGTGCCTGGTTAAGGGATTTCTCCTCGGCGGCAGAGGCCGGTTCAACCGAGCAAAAGAACACCGGGGGCGGGGGTTCGACGCCGCGCAGTTTGGGCAGTGGGGCATTGGCCTTTGCGGTCGCTGTAGTGGTGCCCAGCAGGGTATCGCCCGTCCGGGTGTGTTTCAGGCCCAGGATCACCCCGATATCCCCGACAGCAATCTGTGGGACCTCCTCGACATCGTTGGCGTACATCGTCAGTAGCTTATTGACACGCTCCTTCTCGCGCCGGTGGGCGTTCACGACGGTCATGCGAGTTTGTAAAGTACCCGAGTAGACGCGGACAAACACCATCGGACCCCGACGGGCGTCGTAGATCACCTTGAACGCCAGGGCACATAGGTTAGCCGTGTCGCTGAACGGTACGCGGACCACGTCCACTTGGCCCGGGGTGCGGCGAGACGGTACTGCGACGGTAGGCCGCGTAGCATCGACCGGCGAGGGAAGGTAGTCCAGGACGGCGTCCAGGAGGGGTTGTACCCCAGTGTTGCGGTAGGCGGACCCGCACAACACGGGCACGCCCCGATTCGCCAGGGTCAGTCGCCGGATGGCCCCCTGCAAGTTGGTGGCCGGGAGCCTCAGGTGGTCTTCAGTATCCAAAAAAGCCTCCATGAGCTGATCATCCCGTTCGGCCAAGGCCTCGACGAGCTCTACCCGGGCCTGCCGGGCCGCCGTTGCAACGAGGCTAAGGGGTCCCGGCTCGGCGTTGGGGGTTTCGCTGGTGAGCGGCGTCCGACGAATGACGGAACCCTCGGAGGCCGGATCGAATTCAAGCAGCTCCTGGGTCACCACATCGATGACCCCGGCGAGTAAGGACCCACGGGGACCAGTGGGCTGTGCGTTGAATCCACGGCGGAGTGCCTGATCCATCAGTTCCCACCGGCCGCCCTGGTCACTATTATGGGGCCCCACGCGGACCAGTGGCAGTTGGCAGACCAATGGGATGGCGGTCGGAAACCTAGTGCGTAGGTGGTGCAGCGTCTTATCGAGGCCGCCGCCGACGCGGTCCAGCTTGTTGACAAAGACCAGACGGGGTAGTCGGTACCGGTCCGCCTGCCGCCACACGGTTTCGGTCTGGGCCTGCACCCCGGTCACCCCGTCGATGATCACCACGGCGCCATCCAACACCCGTATACTGCGCTCCACTTCAAAAGTGAAGTCCACATGGCCCGGGGTGTCGATGAGGTTGATTTGGGCATCCCGCCATCCGAAGGTGATGGCCGCCGACTGGATCGTGATACCGCGCTCGCGCTCCTGTTGCATGTAGTCCATGACGGTGTCTCCATCGTCCACATCTAGACGGGAAATGAAACAGAACATCAGGCGCGGACGGTAGAGATGGGTTAGCGTCAAGCGGGTGCAGAGCTAAGTGTCCTAGCTACCTGCATTGCAAGGATCGATATGAGGTACTTACCGCCGATGCGTCGGGAGAACCCCGAGTAGTAGAGCATCCGCTCCGTTGTGGTTGTTTTACCTGGGGGTAATAGATGGAAGAGAGTATGCAAACAGGGTCGATATTACTGTCCGATGAGTAATTGGATTACTAGATGATAAATATTATATACTTGCATCTCTAAGGTGCGCAGTCGAAGTCGTTTGCCGTAGATTATGGAGTGGCTTGAATGTTGCTTGGCAGGTTGCGTCGGACTTGCGCCACCTACCAGCATCAATGTGTGCAATGATTCCAATATTACGGATTTTCTGGGCCCTCGCCAGTATCTCCGGTGGTGTCGGCGGTTCTTGGGCTGTGCGGACGATGAATACCAGGGTAGGATAGGGTGGGGGGGCGAAACGGTAATCGGCGTTGGGACGAAATTAGTCACCAGAAGCTCGTGCCTTAAGCGAGGCTTACTGACCAGGCGATGCCCAGCCCGCCCAGACCAATCTTCGCGGGTAGCGCTGGAGGGTATCAAGCTGACTTACTACCTTCGGCGTCGAGCGCCTGTGTTGATATGGTGCGGTCTATTCGCCTAATGGGTGCCACACTAAACGGGCCTACCATACTGAGACACGAGACTGATGGCAGGCTAGGAATGGCCCGCCGTCCACTACAGATTCTGACGGCGCAGGGCAGGTTACGTAGTAATGAGCCCGATCTCCGCCCGGTGCGAAACCGGGTCACCGGGCGAGCATGTGAGCGTAAAGCTGTGCGGCAAAGTTTTAACATGGTTGGAAAGAGAATCTGGTGCACGAAGGTAGAGGCAGGTGTTCCAAATGGGACGGGGGCATGTTCCAGCCGAACAATGATGTGTCCAAATGTACCAACGTTACGTAAGTCAGGGGAGTTCAGACCCTAAAAGTCGGTCGGGAGGTAGTGCTCAACCATAGTGTAATCATGGCAGACGCTGCAAAGATAGGCCCAGCCATCGTCTACTTCGTTTTAAACCTCCTGTGCACCTCGATTATATATACCATGACACTATGCTCAGAATCGCTCTAATGGTAGTTTATCAAGTTGCGGCAGTAGTGCCAAGTGGTCTATGAACTGATGTATGCTGGCAAGTTGGCTGGTAACGCCTTTTAAAGTCTAAGAAAAGGGTAGGAGGAAAAAAATACAGGAAGCGGGAGTAGGTAAAAATCAATATGCTGCGACTACTCGGCGCCGAGCCACTGCTTTAGGCTGTCGATCTGGGCCAGGACGGCTTGGCGGCTAGTCCCGCCAATGCTGGCACGGTTGTCGATACTGCGCTCGTAGTTGAAAACGGCGGCCACGTCGGCGGCGAAAGCAGGATGCAGCGACTGGAGGTCGGTGAGGGTGAGGTCGGCTAGGGTTGTTTTGCGCTCCTCGGCCATCCGGACGGCGGCGCCCGAGATGTGATGGGTCTCCCGGAAGGGTACACCCTTGCGCACGAGGTATTCAGCCAGGTCGGTGGCCAGCATGTCCGGACTGAGGCTGGCCTTGGTGCGTTCTGGGTACACGGTGAGGGTGGCGATGACGCGGGTCAAGATCTGGAGCGACCCGTGGAGAGTGTCGTATGCATCGAACATGGGCTCCTTGTCCTCCTGAAGGTCCTTGTTGTAGGTACTGGGTAGGCCCTTGACAGTCATGAGGAAACCGGACATTTGGCCAAACACACGGCCGGCTTTGCCACGCAGCAGCTCTAGGCTGTCCGGGTTTTTCTTCTGCGGCATCAGGCTGCTCCCGGTGCTGTAGGCGTCGGCCAGGGTGACGTAGCCAAACTCGCTGGAGCTGTAGATAATGAGGTCTTCGGCAAACCGCGAAACGTGGACCATGGTCAGACTGGCCCAGAAGAGGAACTCCGACACGAAGTCGCGATCGCTGACCGCCACCAGACTGTTCTGGATGACCCCGCGGAACCCAAGCTCGCTGGCCAGAAGCTCGCGGTCGACACAAAACGGGTTTCCGGCCAGAGCGCCGGATCCCAGCGGGAGAAGGTTAAACCGCTCGATGAGCTGCTCAAGCCGTTCCGTATCCTGCTGCCACACCCAGGCGTAGCTGAGCAGAAAGTGGCTCCAGCGGATCGGCTGGGCACGCTGCAGGTGAGTGTAACCGGGCATGATGATGTCGACTTCAGCGGCAGCACGTTCCATGGTTACACGGACCAGGTCGCGGGTAAACGTAACGAGCTCCCGGGCGGCGTCGCGCAGCCACAGCCGCATGTCGGTGGCCACCTGGTCGTTGCGACTACGGCCCGTGTGCAGCTTTCCGGCGACCGCACCCACAAGCTCGCCCAGCCGGCGCTCGTTAGCGGTGTGGATGTCCTCGTCGCCAGCCTTGATTTCGAACCGGTCCTGCTCCCATTCCTGGCGGACCTGGTCCAAGCCCTGGTGCAGCGTGGCGGCTTCGTCGCTCGTCAGAATGCTCTGCTTACACAGCGCCTTGACATAGGCCTGCGAACCGACAATGTCGGCCTTGAACATGCGGCGGTCGAAGTGGATGGATTCGTTGAATTTCTCCATGAGGGGGTCGGTGGCACCGCTGAAGCGGCCGCCCCAGAGTTTGCTAGGAGCAGAGGAAGACATGGCGGGGAATAAGTTGGAAGAAAAGTTCAGGTGAAGAAGTGGGTTGAAGAGCGTGGTTGTGAATAAGCAGCAGGGAGGGCTCCAGCGGAGCACGGCTTCTATATATTTACGCCAGTCTTTCCCCTCGACACTTTTTTAGCCCATTTTTACCCACCACTGGCGTCGTGTGTGACTCTAGATGACACACTAATTAAGCCCTCCCCTCCACCTCCCAGCAACTCAATTCGTTCACCGGCTCGTCCTAATGTGCGGGCCGTGAAAAAGCAATCGGTAAAAAAAATGGTGGGTAATAAAAATACGGGTAGGACGAACCACGGCGCGCCCATTCTGTGCGCGAGATGCTGGTGCGTCACTTATCTCTGCTGAGCTTCCGTCCGCAACATTTAAGCTGGGTCTGGGGAGGAAGGTCCAACTTTGGACAGAGATATACCAGATGATTCGCCGCCTCCAACACTACCAGACGTAAACTGGAGTGCCAGGCTTTTGATATCTCCAGCCTCACTAAATCGAGCATTGCTATTGGACAGCCTGGATGTACTAAATATTGAGCAGGGCAGAGCCCCGCGATATGACTAAACACTCGGCCAGCCCCCCCCCCCCTTCACCACAGCACTGGGACGTAGGGAGATCAGCATTGTCGCTTCCACTCTGTGGTTGTGGGTACCTGGGGTGACATGATTAACCTCCACTTGGACCTGACAACGTGACGGGCAGTGGTGAAAAAAAAAAACATTGGCACGCATCCACGCTGACCCACGTTCGACTGGGCCATACGAAGTGTGCAATGCCATCGTCTAAGTCGATTTGCCCGCTGGTGTCCACATCGCTGCACCTACCTGACCAGTACATTCCATACGTTGTATGCTAGGCTGTCCGTTCTCTCTACCCCCCTCATTGCCACCCCCATTCGTGTAAACCCACGCGGGTCTGCACATGTTCCCCAGCGTGTACATATCGAGTCCCCTGATATACAACGTGAAACTCTTCGCGCCATGACGGAGCCCGTAACATCGAGTCGATCGCCGCCCGCCTCCATGCCCACCTTTAGGCAACACCGCACCCTCTTGACATCCGCGCTCACCGTCCTCGAAAACCAATTGCAGCAGGCCCAGATCGACCTGGTGCGGTTGAAGCAAGCCAAGGACGATGCCCTCCAAGACCCTGCCTCCTTTGTTAGCAAGTTGAAAAAGAAGGTATTGTATCGCTTTTCAGCTTGCGTGGTGCAGATAGGGGAAGGGGGAAGGGACGCAGCCGCTATTCTCTTGGCCCTGACTAACCCTCCATGGCCCTCAAGCCAGACGCCTGCTATCCAGCGGCAGGCATGTCGGCTTTTCGGCTAATGTCCCCCCCTCTTCCACCAGCTATCTAATCTGACTCCACCGCTCGTCCTCGCACCATCTGCCGCCTCCGTAGCAACTCACCGGCCTGCCGCAGGCCCAGCGCGTCATCCAGGTGCCCACGATTGACTGGGTGAGCCACCTCCAACAACACCCCCACAACCTGCCACAGCCGACCTCCCCGCCTAAACTTCTCTACCGCGCCAGCCGACAGAGTATAGGGGTGTACCGGTCCATCGTGTTTAACGGGGAACGCAGCGCCTCCCCCGATATCTCTACTGCTAGCCACTCCGTGCCCGTCACGCGATCGGCCACGCCGACACCGGCTGACGATAGGCTCGCCGAGGTACGAGCGGAACTAGCCGCCGCCAGAAGTCTGACCGGCACCCCACAGCTGTGTACCTCACCACCGCCGGCGGACTCGGGGTCCAGAAATGTAGGCCCGACCCCGGTCGCTGTCACACCTGCCGTATCCCGTACCACTTCTCAATCCAAGGCCCGATGGACCGCGTCACGGAGCAACGTCCCTATCAAGCCCACACGGTCCAGCCGTAAACGCGTGCTGGGATCAGACGACGACTCCTTCCCGTGTAATCAAGTCACCTGTGAAGAAGACAGTTTCGACGATGACTTTGCCCCTGGCCCATCGTACGCTACCCCGACCGCCTCCCGTGTCAAACGACGCCGGTCACGGCCCCCGGCAGCCCGAACCGCCTCTGGCGCCCGTGTGTTCACTTCACGCACATCAGGTTCTCTCTACGACCGGCCCCTCGCCGTGACCGATACCATGAACATGTCGGACGACGAGTCAACGGTCGGTCCCAGCGCAACAGTAGGTCCCACATGTTCACAGTGCCGTACAGCCCTAGCCGCTAACGATCCGTGCTACATGTGCCTAGACTGTCCTGCCGGTGACCGGATACAACTGTGCGTGGTATGCCGAACCGCCTCTGTATTCTCGTGCGGCTCGCACCGCGCCTCCCACCGGCTCAAGGTGACCACCACCCAGAATACTGCCGGTCAACCCTATTACCACGACAAGGATTATGCCGTTGCCGATCAAGGTGAGTTTGGTTATTTAGGCTAGTGGAATATATTATAATTTACAGGGGGGATGGCCTGGCCGGGAATAAACGCGTGTACAACTCATCAAACAATGCATAAGAGGGTAACATCCCCGAACCGAGTATAGTATAGCAGAGGAGCGGGGGGAGGGGACTTTTACACCACCGAGATTGTTTGGGGAACAATGTGTTTCAGTACCACGGCATGTATCTGCGTGCCTAATTCTTCAACCTACCCTCCATCTCAGTGCTGGGCTTAAAGCCCACCCGGTTGCTTAGGTGGGTTTTGAAGGTTATCCTTTCCCCAATCCGAGCCCTGCGACTCTTGCCATTGGCCATGATGTACCCCCATCCCTTGTCCATCCGGCGCAGGGTACTGGGCTACACGGGGCCTGGGTGGCCCACACGGTCGCCGAGTTTAGTTACTCATACAACTCGGGAGCTGTACAACGTGGGTCTCGGGTGATACAGACCACCAGTGGGCTATACTATTTCCCGGCCGACTGATCCCTTGGCGCATGACCTGTACTAAAACCCACGAGGACATAGCTGCTGTAGGATTTGTAGCTCTCCATTCTACTTTAACCTGCGCCACACTTCACCTGCATTGCCACTACGTCAGCCCTTTCTCTACTACCTCCGGATTTCTACCACCATGAATCGTCTCCGTACTCAACTCCCTCGTAGCCCCCGGGCCTGGCCGAAGGCAGTCGGCCTGGTCCCGCGGGCCTGCTTCATTGGGACCCCTCTTCCGATGCTTCGGTCGGTCCTCCGAGTTCCAACCGCTACCACCACCACCCCGCGTCGCCTACTGAGCCACCGCGGGCTCGCTGCCTCGGCCTCGTCTGGCGTTCCGACGCTGACCAGCGACAAGTATCCACAGCTACAACGTGACCCGGCCTATAAACGACTGACGTCGGCCGATGTGGACCACTTCCGTTCCATCCTCCCCGAAGGCGCTGTACTCAGCACTTTGGCCCCCACTGTTACCACTGGTCCGGGGACCGCGGTGGACGCTGACGAACTCGACGCCTACAACGCTGACTGGATGCACAAGTACTGCGGCCAGAGCCAATGTGTCCTCCGCCCAAAGACCACCGACCAGGTTTCCCAAATCTTGGCCTACTGCCACGCCCAGCGCTTAGCTGTGGTCCCGCAGGGCGGCAACAGCGGACTGGTGGGGGGCAGCGTCCCGGTGTTCGACGAGGTGGTGGTCAGTATGGCCAATTTCAACCAGATCCGCCGTTTTGATGAAGTCTCTGGGGTCCTGGTCTGCGACGCCGGTTGTGTCCTCGAGACGCTCGACCACTATGTGGCCGACCGCGGATACATGATGCCCCTGGACCTGGGCGCCAAGGGCAGCTGCCACATTGGTGGCAATGTATCCACTAACGCAGGCGGGATCCGGTACCTCCGCTATGGTTCCCTCCACGGGTCGGTCTTGGGCCTCGAGGTGGTCCTACCCGATGGGACGGTTCTAGACAACCTTTCGACGCTGCGTAAGGACTCCACCGGCTATGACCTTAAACAGCTGTTCATTGGCGCCGAGGGTACCCTGGGCATCGTGACGGGTGTCTCCATCGTTACCCCGCCGCGCCCCAAGGTCCAGACCGTTGCGGTCTTCGGCGTCGAGTCGTACGAGCAGGTCCAGCAGGCCTTCCGCCTCGCCAAGGCCAACCTGAACGAAATCCTGTCCGCCTGTGAGTTTTGGGACCGGTCTTCCCTCGACATGGTCCTGGACCATAACCAGGGGAACCCGAACGTCCGCGACCCGCTCTCCGCGCCGTATCCGTTCTACGTCCTGGTCGAAACCAGTGGGTTCCACAAAGACCATGACGACGCCAAAATGACCCACTATCTGGAGACCGTGCTGGAACAGGGCGTGGTCGCCGACGGTGTGCTGAGTGAGAATGCCACCCAGATGGCC
>JANBPT010000716.1:0-25198 GCA_027575765.1 Tieghemiomyces parasiticus
GAGATTTCCTGCAGACCGTAGCAAATGCCCAGCACGGGCACACCCAGATCAAACACCCGCGGATCGACGTGCGGGGCACCGTCGTCGAAGATGGAGTAGGGACTGCCCGAGAGGATCACACCTGGAGTTGAAGGGAGAAGGGGGGGAGATGGAGGTACAGAAGCAAGAAATTATGGATGCGTCAATTAGTCATGGGAAAAGCTGGGTAGCGGAGGGGGATATGACGGTTCAATCGTACTGGTCGCGGCGGCCAGAGTAGAAACTGACAACCATATAAATTGCCAGCACTGCCTAGTTCCGGGAATTGATGGTTGTACAACTCACAGCGTGTGGTCGCTGGGTACAACAGGTCAAACTCCCTTGGACTTACCCTTAGGGCTGAAGTGGAGCTCATCGATTTTCTGGGTACAGGGTAGGAGCTCGCAATACACGCCAGCCTCACGCACCCGGCGGGTGATGAGGTGGGAGTACTGGGACCCAAAGTCCAGGATCAGGATAGTGTCATAAAGCGAATGGACCTCGGTAGCGCCTTGCATGGTGAATGGAGATGGTGGTGGTAGGTATGGTCAGGCAAGGTGGCGAAAGGAAAACCCGTATGGGGATGAGCAGGTAGTCGTTGTGGGGTTGGGATGCTAGGAAAAACAGCTAACCCTTTGAATATTGAGTAACGAGGTGGCTTGAGGATGAGCAGGCCTGGTCTCGGAGAGACGCCGTGACTGGCTTGAGCCTCATAAGCGAGGTGGGAGGAGGAGTGGTGGTGTCTGGCAGCGTGGCCTAACAGCAGGAAAAAAAATATACCCGGGCCAAAGTAGCCGCCACTGTAGGTGCGAAAAAAAAAGAATTTACACTCTTTACTATCGCCCCTCGATTGTGACGAATTAGCCCACTCGGTTATCGGATGTGGCCTATCAACCTTACGACCCCTCCGCTACGTTGCTGATTGGACAGCGTTAGCGCCGGGGTGTGGACCACCTCTATCAGACCCGAAACCTCCCGAAAATAAAGTATTTGTACAATATGATGCACTAACGTCAAGAAAATAAACATCGAAGCAGATTACTGTGACCCTGGGGCAAATCACGCATTACGGATGCTGCGCTTGAAGTTGAAGATGTCTAATTTTACCACCACCGATAAAAAAAGGTTTACTGTGCCAGATTTAACGCGTCCTTCGGCACAGCTTACTCCGAGCATTAAACCGTTTTTCACGGCATAGTCTATGCGTTTGCCTTTACAATATCTTAGATTTGATTTTTCAACTTAAACACGCTAAGTGTATCGTGGCTGGCCCCAGTATACATGGTTAGCCTCATGGTTTAAAAGTTAAATGTATCCGCTCTGACCGGTAAGCTCTTTTTCGCCCCCCAACACATTTACCCTCGCATCGTAAACCCCGTTCTGGGCTAGCACCTGGTGATGAATACCCCTACCAACCGCAAGACCACTTGTAGTCGCTCTGACGACCAGCTCCACCGTCGAAAGCCTTTTCCGGATCTTTCTCTTGATTTATTAGGCCAAAACCAGTACCGTAGGTAATAGCCCTAGGGGAGCGAGGAATACACTAATGGAAAGGGTCAAACAAAATCGTAACTAACTAAAAGAGCTTACCTCGGAAAACGGTGAAATCGGGTTGGAATTGTGGGTAGAGCTAGAGTGGTCGATTTATTGAAGGGAGACCGGGTAAGTCTTGTAAACTAAACGGTGTTCGGTAACGTAGTACTTGGTTAATAGTCGGGCAAGGAGAGGGAGCCTGGGTCGGCAGTAAAAGGCAGGGGCAGGCGCCTAGCGATGTGGAGAACGACCGTGGCGAAGTTGTCGGATTAGTAAATAATATAGAAGGAATGGGCCCTAAACGGATAAGAAGTGGAAGAGAGAACCTGTCAAGATAGCCGATGCCAAACTGCTCGGAAATGTAAGTACACTATTGTAATGGAAAAGTAAGGAAGTGGAAGACAAGGAATAGTGAATGGTGGAAGAATAAGCCAGAGTGGAAAACATACCATAGCATGCGATGCCCCTCAATGGGGTCTGGCACTCACTGGACAAGTAGACAGGCGAAGGTGGGGGGGGGTTTGGAGAAGTGGAAGGCTGCCCGGAGGTGGCGAGTGCTATTCACTGTCAAGCAATATAAGAGAGCAAGCGACAAAGCGGAGAAGGATCAACCGCGAGTCGTGGCTCCTGGCTACTTTTGCTCGGGCCGGCGTCTTCTGGGAGGAGCATGGAAGGTAAGCAGTTGGGTGGCGGTTCCTCATTCTCAGTAGGTTTGCTGCCGGTGTGATGGGTAGGGGGGGGGCGGTACGTTGTGAAGGCAAGGATTACGTGGATTATGGGCACCACGCAACCCCTCTTCATTAGGAGCCATCACATTCATATGACACCAACCAACAACCTTTTACTAAACTTCATTGCAACTGAATTACAGTCATCCTACCCAGTTTACAGATATCATTGTAGCATACGCTTGGCATGAGTAGAGGTAGAGGGTAGTGGGAGAGGGATACCTGCGAGCAGCGACCATAGGTGCTGTGTAGAAACCACGGTGGGGAAGGAAGGGGTAAGGGATGCCCTCTAGGCTACTCCCTTGGCATTCTCTCCCAATACCAGCCCGTCTGGTGGGCAGTTAGATTGAATTGCATCGCGGCTCACAGGTGCCAAAATCTGGCTGCTCAATAGGTGAGCTCCTACACAATCGTCTGGCATCCCCAGGGCCCAAACCTCGTCGGCTGCCCTGTTTTGTAGACAAGCCCCGCTGCTCTTAATTAGGAGTGGGGGGGTGCGTTTTGGGTACCAATGATGACGCTACTCGTCAACGGTGAAGGGCAAGGGCGTCTTCTCTAACTTCTGTGACGAAAGAGCACGTAGACTTAATCACGTTGGAGGACTCCCTGCAATGCATCATCACCGTTATCACCTGCGTCTCCTTTTCCACTGTTCACCCTCTCTTCTTTGTTTGTTTACCGCACCTCCCGTTGTTTAACTGATGGCCATTATAATCTACAACGGCTTTTATGAGCCTCGAACTGGCGCTTACATAGCGACCCCCCCCCTCCATTTACACGGAGAGAGGGAAAGGCGAAGAGGCGGTCAGTGGTGCGCAGCTAATGTAGTCTCTCAAACCGATTGTTTGGTTTAGCGGATTCTCCGAGCGAAGGAGGGCCAGGAATGAGAGAGACGACGGTGAGACAACATACATGTTGATTGTCATCCTTATTGACTGGATAACTCTTTAACTGAGAGACTTAATTAATATATATTATATATTGGTTGGTGTGGTGATCACAGGGTATAGAGGATGGTATGCTAGTATGCCAGCGAATGGGATGTAGTATCTACAGCGGGTGGTAGCTGGGGGTGGATTGGCGAGGAGAGGGGAAAGGTTGAGCCGCTGACGCTTCTCGGTCCAAAGAACAAAGGGCTGCCGCAATATTTGTGATCGCTCCACTAGACGTCGGAGGTCTGTGCCCTGGTCGCATCTGCCTTCCCCCGGCTTCCCCTCCATCCCACCACTTGTTTGCGGATGTTCCATAGGGCACGGTTTGGTTTTCTGGTCTATGTAGCGCAGTAATACGCTGTCCATGATGACTATAACTCATTGACGTTCTCGTCCAAAATGTATAATGAGCGATAAAGCTACGCGTCAGATACGCTTAGAGTGACTGACTGAGGGGACATTTACGTGGCCATTTGCTTAATGGTCCAACCTTGTGACGGATATATTGTTGGAGCAGAAATGAGGGAGGAGGAGGAGGAGGAGACAGAGCGCTTCGGATGGAAGCTACCCTATATTTTTTACACCACATTAAACCGACAAAGGTTTTCGCATCTCGGCTGGTCTTCTTCCCGCCTCCTAGCATATCTGCTCGTTCCCCAACTGAACGCTGCGATGCGAGCCACCACTCGAAATCGAGTGCGTTCATGTAAAGAGAGGGAGGAGGGGTCAGTCCTTTGTCGGATGATGTACATCAATGCCCGGTCTCCGTTGAAGTGAGTATCTGGGCCTAAACGATTATGACAGTCACTCTGGACAATTACAATAAAGACCTCGGGCCCATCATTTTTATGGCCTCCTACGACGGCACTGTGGGGTCAAGCGTTAGGGTACTGCTCGTAGCTTCTCCTCCCAAGCTATGGCCTTGACCGGCTCGACGGGGTCAGCTCTACCCGACATTTTCCCTCGCGGCCTGGTACTTCACCGGCTGCCATGTTGTCGCCAGAGAATCTGGCCGGACGACGAATATAAAAGGCTGACTGCCCTCGCCTCTTGCTTGACTATCATCACCACCCATCTCCCAGTCTTGCATCACACCGCTTCCTCTTCACACCCAGCCCATTCCACCCTCATATCCCCTGCAGCGCCACTATCCACACGCCTCGCCAAGGACCTATCCTGCCTGTCACCCTTAGCTTCCGCAAGCTACTGCCCTTCCCCGCCACCCACGTCACCTTCGCCACCATGCGTCTCAGCCTGTCGTTCGTCCTCGCCCTGGCTCTTGCCACTGGTCCTCTAGCTACGCTCGCCCTGCCCGCTAAGAAGGGCACACCGGCCGTTAAGACGCACTTGAATCCTGGCAAAACGGTTCAGCAAAGAAAGGTGGACTTGACTACAGCCAGTTCCAAGAAACCTGCCGAAAGCGCGGGCAGCAAGAACCCTGGAAAATTGAATACCTCTGGCCAGAAGAAGGAGACCGCGAATTCGGCAGGCGTAAAGCCCACCTCCTCTACTTCCCAAAAGACTGAGGTAATGCCAGGGACCTATCCGAAGAAGCGCTAGAGCCGCTCTGGTTTCACCCGGAAGTAACTTTTTGGTTTTGAAGATCAGAACTGGAGGTTTCACAATTTGGTGTCAATTCAAGTCATCAATAAAAAGTCCAAACAACCTCATACTACACGAAAATTGTATTCAATCCGGCACCTACTTTTGTGAGTTCCTCTCCGAAGGCTCAACCAAGCTATACGCTAGGCCGGGCACTGGAGCTCCTAAGCTTGGATTTTGAGAGACTTTTCTATTACTTAGTTGGCTCAGCATACAATACAAACGGTGCATCTGCACCACCTCCACGGTACAATGTCTGGTGCCTGAGGTTGGCGAGTGGTTTGTTGACAGTTGATACTAGGCGTGCCAACGATCACGGAACAACGTCTGCCGCGTAGCCACCAACCTTGGCGACTACCTTCAAATAAATGGCGTATTAACCCAACAAATCTGATCTGTGCTAGCCAACCATATCGAGGCTGAATGGCCCAGCCCTCCCTCTCCCCGCCCATCTGCACCAGAAGGTTCGACCGCAGCACTATTATTGGGAATATCAATTACGCCCACACATCATCCCTCCCTTCCCATTTCAGCGGTACACCGCAGTTCCCACCAGGCCCATTCCTTCTGGTCAAGCCTATACTCCATTTATCCACCTAGGGAATGCTCGCCCTACTACTTGTTTCTCCCTCTTAACCAAAAAATTCCTCGGGACTCGCATTCCTTAACCTTGGTTGGCCGGCACTCTCGAGCTACTCACCTCCCCCGTCCTCTTTTCTTATTATTATTATTATTCATACGTTTCCCGCCATGCCTGACGACCAGAACGATGTCTCGCCCCTTTCATTCCTACGTCGCTTCCTCCGCGCGGAGTCGTCTCACTTCGAGGCCTCGAATTCATCACCCGACCCAAGCGACGTGACGACAAGGAACCGTCCGGTATCTAGCGACCAAGACCAAGGTCATGTGTCACCAACCACGGCACCCGGGCCCAATTCCCTAGATACGCTCTTCACCGCCCTGTTCAACCGGGCAGTGCATACCGTACTTGACGGCCGCCCTCAAGAACCACCATCCCGCCACGAGGGTACGCCGCCAGCGTCGCCGTCACCACCGACCGCCTTGGACCCCCACGACCTGTTTGATGCGTTCTTTGGCGAGGACGCCGTGCACGACATTGAGAAGTATGCGTTTACCCTCGGTAGCGACCTTCTACGCTCCATCCTGACCTCCTTGCCACCCGATTTTGCCGCCGCGGGACGGCCGCTTGAGTCTGGTGCCACCCAGTCCGGCACTGTACCACCGACGGTGGGCGGTGACCAGGCACGTGCCGGTCTGGGCGGGTCCCATGCCCTCCGGGAGGTGATACTCAAGCGGCCGGCGTCATCACCAGGCGCTAGCGGGGCTTTACCAGTCCCTATGAACCAGCAACAACCCACTCACGGCGGTGGTGACGGTGGGGGTAATGATGGCCGCTGGTGGGGTGACGACGGTATATTTGGCTCGTCCGCCTTCTCCTCCTTCAGTCGGTCTACGCGTACGGTTCAGAACCCCGATGGGACAATTGAGATGACCACCACTACTCGGGGGCCCGACGGTGTAACCCGCACCGAAACGGTGACCACCGATGCCGAGGGACGTGTTCTTCTTCACCAAGCGTCGTCACCGGCGGCGCTACGCGATGACCATCAAGGCAAGGGACCAAGGGCGGACATACCCGGTCCACTCCAATTTCCTTGGCACGACTATGGTACTGATAATGTGTCGGGGCAGCTTTTCCCCATTGTCCATGTACGTCCCAACGAACCCAACGCCCCGAAGGCTCCCTTTTTCCGCTCGGACGGTGGCGGCGGCAGCGGCGGCACGCCTGTGGACAAGTCGGCTATCTTAAAACCCAGAACCGGTCAGACTGGTCGATCCTTAGCGGACGACGGGAATCATCAATCATCTCACGAGCAGCAGCAACAACAGCTATTGCCACCCCTACCACCGGCTCTCCCCGTCGCAACCGGTAGTCGCCCTGACGATTCTGCTGTGCCGCTGGGCTTTACCCTAGGCTCACTCCTATTCGGTGGCGACCCTTTCTTTGGCTCGGATTTTCTACGCCAACTGGTCTTCCCGGAAGATGAGGCCCTACCGAACATGGGCGGCCCTGATAAGAACCATACCGAAATGAACCGCGAAGGAAAATGGAAGACCTTCATGGTAGAAGAAGACCCCTTTGGCCTGTGGCGACAGCGGTGGGCGACTTCCCAACCACCACCGCAAAAGCAGCAGAGTAGCGGAGAGCAACCACTTGCCACGGCCGCACCGCAAGATAAACCGTCAGGAGGAGGGCTCACCGTCACCTCGATTCGCACCACGCGTCACCCGGACGGAACGGTCGAGTACGTGCGGCGGGTGCGCAACCCCGATGGGTCCGAGGAGATCACGTCATCATCATCATCGACACCATCCAGTGGCGACCATCACCCCGCCGACGACTCGGACACGACCCACGAGGGAAGCAATCGTCAAACCATGCGCAGCCAGCCTTCGGAATCTCCGAATAAGGCCCTTGATGGTAATGATGGAGTAGCAACCGAGTCGCCAATCGGTTATGTCAGGCGACTCCTAAGCAGTTGGTGGTAAATTAAAATGTGACGATCCTCCTTCTCTCCCTCTATGTTTCTCTCTACTCACTGTATACAAATTTATAGATAAACAAGTACCCCCCACCATAATTAGTTACCAACTTGATTCATTGTGTGATTTGATATCGTGCACACATCTTGATCCTCATCGAGTGGATCCAGAGGTTTTAGAATGAAGTAACGATAAAATGAAGTGGGGGGAATATGAACTGAAGGAAATATAAAGATGACCGTCAACAGTGGACAGTAGTGATGGGGGGGGAGAGCTAGATAAGCCTCACACATTGGATGCGAACCGCAAAAATAAAAAAAAAAGCTCCGTTGCTGCCATCCCTCACCCATCCCACATATCTGCAAAACGCATAGAACACCACACCTCAGTCAAGGAGATCCGGCTCCGTACCGAAGTAACGGTCACCAAAGTTACCCAGCCCAGGCTCGATATACAACTTATCCACTGACAGACTGGGGTCGACCATGGACGATACGATACGTACCCGGGGGAACGCGAGGGTCAGCGCGTGGATACCTTGGGGGGCGGCCAGCAACGTAAGGAAGATGATGTGGTCCTCACGCATCCCATAGTCCAGCAGTACGCGGACGGCCATCAGGGCGGCGGCACCGGTACCCACCAGGGCGTCCATGAGTAACACGTATCCGGTGGCCATGTCACCGGGTAGTTTACAATAGTGCAACTTGGGCTCGTTGGTGATGGGGTCGGACTGGATCAGGATCTTGCCGATCGCCACGTCTTTGCACACCTTACGAAGGCCGGTTTCCATGGTGGACCCAGCCCGCAGGATGGAGACTCCGCACACCCGCTTGGTCGGCACGGTGCCCGGGTAGAGGGCCCCCGTCGGCGTCGTGACGGTGGTAGGCTCAAAGGGGAGGAGGGACAGGCCCCGCTCGACGACCAGGGTGCAGAGGCGCTCCGAATAAAAGATAAAGTCGTGGCGAGAGGTCCGGCGGTCACGAATGATGGTGTGTAGACCGCGCAGCTGGTTGGTGGCCGGGAGGACGGTGAGCTGCGGTTTATCGGTCAAGGTACACAGGCTCTGAGGGACACGGGCCAGTTCCCACCGGAAATTGAGGTGGCTCTTTTCGAGCCGCTGGGTGATGAGCTGGGTGAGCAGGTGGATGGCCCGGTGGTTCTCGAGGCCGCGGGGCACAATCACGTCGGCATTGCGCATTGTCGGGTGGATGTAGGTCTCGTAGGACGGTTTGACGAACCGTTCGTACTGCTGGAGGACACCCTGCAGGTCACGGCCACGCTGTGACACATCGCGCTGCAGGCGGCGGGCCAGACGGACGTCGCCGTCGGCGTCCACAAACACCTTCATGTCCATCAGGCTGAGTACGGCCGGATCGTAGAGTCCAAAGATACCCTCAAAGATGACCACGTTGGCCCCGTAGACCGTCTGCGTCTTGTCGGTGCGCGAATGGGTCTTGAAGTCGTAGATGGGAATATCCACCTTCTTGCCTTGCTTCAACGCCAGTAGAGTCTCGTACAGCAGGTCATAGTCGAAGGAATTGGGGTGGTCGAAATCATGCTCGTTGCGGAATGCCGCGGCCGACTGTTCCGGCGTGAGTGGCTTGTAGAACGAGTCCATGCTCAGAATGACCACCCAGGGAACGTTCAGTGACTTGATAATCACCCTGAGAGGAAGTAGGAAAGCGAAGGGGGTGGTGGTACGAGGGGTAAGGAGAGTGCGGACATGTCATGATGATGGGGGGGGGGGGTGAAGGGACCGATTCAGGAATGGGGTCGGACAGAGAATAAGAGTAATAATAATATTGGCATAGTCAGAGCTGACCTGCGCCATCGATTTTAGGAACGAAACTGTGGATCGGTAAAAGGTACTTACTCGGCTACACTGGTTTTTCCGCTTGCACTGCCCCCTGCAATATGGACAATTGAAGTCAGTAGAGGTGAAGTGAGAGATTCCCAGTAAAGTAGGGGGTCGAATGCCGAGCTCGGAAGTTAATAATGGAGGAGAGCGTTGTGGGCCGTCAATCTTTGCTTCCCTTTGAGCACAATTATGTGCGATTCCATTAAACCTCAGCAATCACTAGGCAAGTCTTACCGGCTACACCAACGATAAATACGTCAAGGTTTTTGCCATCACTCCTAAATAAGCGTCATTATTGGACCGGGAGGTAGTCAAGGGGGGGGTTCAAGTTAGAGACTAGTTAAGAAAGAGTCGATTGATTCCCAAGACCCTCTAGCGGCGAATAAGAAAGGAGGTCTAATCAGTGACTTACGTATACCACGGGCTGATCCAGGGTGAGTAAGGGACATTGGTATGGCGTGCAAGGAATCCAAATACATGGGTGGGCGTGTCCACGTAAATAAGAATGTAGAGTGGTAATGAAAGTGGAAGCGGGCCGCGTTAGTGTTTGGCATGAGAGGACAGGGACCAGAACCCTACTCAGATCCCCCCCTCCCCTGAGCTCCTCTGACGTGGTGACACAGGGGGCCGCGGTTGGGTCGTGCGGGCCGACTTGGCCGGGGAAAAAAGGCAACGTGAGGTGGAGGCACGGAGTCTGTTCGTCTCGGAATGATGAGCAAGTTCTTTGCTACATTGCCACCGCGGTTGATGCGAGCCTCGGTGTGGACGGTAGATGTCGGACTCCTACGCCCAAGAGAACTCCGCCAGCTTCATCGTTGGTCACTCGCGGCGCTCCCGGGGTTTCAGCCAACGCATACACTTCCTAGCTTATATCGCCCTCCGGTGACCACGACGAAGGTCCCACGACTTAGCATAGCTGGAAACCTTGGTTGTTCGGCTGATCCATACCGCGATGTATCAACGTGACTTTCAAGTTGCGCGTTGTCTCTCCCCTGGCCTATACCCCTCGCAGGGAGGGAGAGGGAGGGATAACTTGTTAGGCCCATTGCAGGCTATACTCTATGCACCAAGGTGGTCGGAAGGGCATATTACTTACGGACGGCCGGAGGCGGTGAGCAGGAGATTGTTCTTGCGGAGCATGGCGGAATCCAGCGTAGCAAAGCGCTAGACGTCGAGGCGGCCTGGGTAATGCGGTTGAGCGGCGACGGTGCTTCGAGGATTTGGTAGGAGCGGCAGTACTCCCCGAGGGTTCGGGCTGGCGTGTGAATTCGGCGAGGACGTGGGGGGAACAAATGCAGAGACGGGTGACGGTCTGTCAATGGAGCGGGGTAGCGAGCTCGCAGCGTGAGGTACGTGGTGGTCGGTCGGTTGAGCGTAGGGGGAGTGAGGTAGGCCTGGCCTGGCCGGGGGGTTGCACTTCAGTTAAAGGATGTAGCGACGGGTGGAATGCACAGGGTTTAAAGTAGTGTCCCAACAGAGGTGAGCAGTTGAGCGGAAAGGAAGTGGTATGCCTCGGAGATAGGCCCGATACGACGGGAAGCGGCGAAGGGGGGGGGGGGGAGGCGGAGACGGAGGGGGGGGGTGTAGAACGGTCACAGGCCACTGGGGCGAAGGGGAGCAGCAGGGCCGGGCTAACTGGTCGCAAGCGTATATAGGCCCGTCTGTGTGGGTGGGGTTGAGCGGGAGGATCATCAGTGATACGCCCCGACATGGGCTGGTGGAACGATGGAGTATCATATCCCCAGCTGGATCTGTCAGCGGGGCGGGGGACTAAAAGATGGCAGCTGGAGGGGAAAAGGGTGGAATCAAGCGCACACGACGTTCGTGGCTGAGGAAGGGACAAGGCCGCCGCCCCAACCGCAGAAAGGCGCGGCTCGACACTCACACTCGTCGACTGGCCTGTGCGACGTGAGGCGGCTGGGTACACCTAATGAGATAGGCAAGGCGTCCGCCCGTGGCGCTAGCGGTTGGCTTTGGCCGGTCCGGCCTTACTACGCTAGTCGACTTGGGGCGGTAGGACCTCCCTGGTGGTCCAGCGGAGGGCCTAGTCCGAGAAGCTGGCCAAGCAAAGCAATACGGTATCGGTGCTTGGCCAGTAGGCCGGCTACACGCTACTTAGCCACGTGATACGACGGCAATCACGTTTGCCGGGCGCTTAGCTGGGTCTGGAAGATCGCCGTCCCCCCTCCAAGCCTCCCAGCTAGCATTGTCGCCCTGGCTGCCCCTGGTCATAATCACCTCTCGCTGACCCTACCCTGGATTCGACCCAGGGGCCCACCCACCGCTATTTAGCTCCGGCCGGTAATTCAATCCCCGCCCGCTGGGTGGCGAATTTGGAAGAAAGGCCGAAATGGATAACGTCAAATTGGGGTATCTGGCATGCCAGTATCGGCGGTGGGCCTCCATCCCCGCCAGGAGCTCCTCTCGCATGATATAGCTGGCCCACACGGGAAGCCTGTCGATAAGTTTACCAGCGCGACTGGCACATCGTGACTAGCGGGAGATATCCGTAGGGCCGAGTGAAGGTAGCCAGTGTACGGAGGCTGGGAGCAGTGGAAAAGGCCGAAGGACCACACCAATGCGAGCGAGTGACCCGGTCTGTGCCGATCTGATTTATCTGCTGGCGCGAGTAACCAGGCTGCCGCTGGACCCTCTTCCACCAACGCTTGTGGTGCCAGTCAAACACTCATACCGACATCGCTACCAATGTATGGTCCGACAGGGTGTACCGTCGTCCAGAGCGGGGACCCTGTCCCTTGCACAAACCGACTTGGAGGTGGGAGGTAGCCCTGGATCATTAAAAGGAGGGGTTGTGGGTGTGGCAGGTCCGGTTGCGATTCAGTTGGGGCGGAGACAGACATATCGGCGGTGTGCGCTCACTTGGGGGACTGGCTACCAGTCCGTCATGCGTTGCCAAAAAAGGCGTTCCGGCTGCCGCTGCCGACGACCAGGCCCAAACTATCCGCTCGACCCCAGGTCCTCCGCGCCATATCCACCGCCCCAATCAAGCACCGCGGCCAACTCGGGCCGCCCCCAAGTGAAGTTAAATGCGATGTCTATTGATATTGACGCATCAATCTGCCATCCTTGTGTCTGGCCGTGGCATTGGTAGCGACTGACGTGTGATCAGCCTCTTAAAATCCCACGAACTCCACACTACGCAGTCAATGTAGACTCGACTTGGCGGTGTCTGCATGCACCTTCGCAAGGATGCCGTGGGTAAACCGAAGGCCCGGTGTGAGGTCCCACGACCCAAGGGTAAGGCCGCCTAGCATACAGCCAAGACTTGGGTGACGGATCCCGCGGGAGTCAGCTGGCTATATGCGGCAAGCAGTACAGTGGAAACATTTTGGGGTTGAATCTGACTTGTCCGCATACATTTTCTCTAACGCGGCAACCATGGATAATGACGGCCGAGGGGAGGGTGAGAGAGTCTAGACCCCCCCCCCCCTGTAACGCAACTACTGGATATTGGGGATGGTTATGTTTGTGGGTCGTAGAACCTAGCAACGGCTGCCCCGCTTGTTTATATGCCTATTGACAAGATCGACCCCATGACGCCAAAAAGGGTTTGGCCGAGCTCGGCAAGGCTCCTCGCCTGGCCTGTCCAGTTCGACCTGAGCCATCGCTTACGAATGACCATGGGTTATCAGGTCAGATGGAGATGCGTATAATTGTCATGTCGACTGCACGGCCTGTGCCGACTCGACGTATACTCTCAGCGCTTAGACCTCCTACGCTCAACATGGCTACCCTAGCCCCTGGCGGGTCGAGGCCCCAGGGGCCGCCCGTTATGTCCGTGGGGACCGCCGCAGCCGCCATCTTCGCGTTCTTTTACTGCCGTCTATCGCTGCGGTCAGCAGGCCCGCCCTGCTCTATCCCCTCTGGCGTCCCTATGACCTACGCTGCGATCTCGAGGCCACCCTTTGGCGGAGTTTAGTTATACGGCGTATGGATGGGCGGGGAAGGGGTGCGGCGCGTCTGTCAGCCACTGCCAGTCCTTTCGGGGGACCCGCGTCCAGACTATACATACTAATTTCGGTGGGAGTCTAAACGACCGCATTATAGATTTTTTTTTGGGGGGGATACGCACGGAGCTTGTTCATTGTCGACGCCACCGCTCTCCGTTTCCAGTAGCAAGGATTCTTTGTGACCTAGGCCTGCAGCGTCGGTGACTATTCACGCCACCAGTTGCTGGCTGTGCTTGATTAGAAACGGCACCCGTCCTCTTTGGGCTTACCACATCGCTGCACTGAAGTCCATCCCGAGTGCGTCAGTGTATACGTGTGTGTGTCCTAAAATACCTGAATGGACCAGAAACGGCTTCTTTGGCTCGCCGTGTAAATATGGCTGGGGAAAATCTAAACGGCATGGCAATCGGTGACCAATCCCTCTTATGTTGGTCGCCGCGCCCTAGTACGGTTCGTCGTGTGCTGGAGATGGCGCTCACGGCCACAGTTAAGCCCGCCCAGCGCCTCTAACTTCCATCTAGTATTAACGCCCCCCCCCGCTTTCTCCCAAACACCCTCATTAGATGGCTGTCCCTGGTTTCCTCCCGCTACTTCACGCAATGGCGCCCTCCCCAGCCCGGCCCGATGCCGCCAGTGGCCAAGAGCTGGTCGTTCGGCCGTGACCATCGGGGCCCATCAGCGACCCTCATTTGTCAATCCGACGACACGCATCTATGCCCCGTTGTGCAGCGCCGTGCGTCGAGGGCAGCACTATATTTCTGAACGACCGGTTAGATAGTCAAGGAGAAGAGCCCGGGCAGCCCAGAGGAGGGGGGGTGGAGGATGCGACTGACTAGTCGGTCCGTTCATCATGTCTCCGTGTAATTTCTCGAACACATTGATTACGCGCCCGAGGGGTCTGGCGGTCAAGTACTCCCGTGACCAACTTCCGTGGCCCTTGGGCCAACTGGAGGGGCCTTTTTGCATTGCCGCGTCAACGCCGCTCGACGTCGCCGCCTGTCAGGCGTGTTTAGGGTTACACGGACACCAAGCCCGTACAATCGAAGGGAGGGGTGGATTCAACTTCTGACGCCATGGCGCACCCCGCCTCCGCCCGGCATCCGGCCCCAGCCACCGCCGAGCCGACTGTTCTTTTTCGAACGGCTACGCGTGCGCCTAGGCGTTGTGGGATCTCAAGCTGATCACATCGAAGCTGACAGCCTATTGTAGCGATATTATTATGATTATTCCAATCGCCACACTCATGCCTCACCCTTCATCACGGTTGATACTGCAACTCTCCGCTCCACTGCTTTGCACTGGCCGGCCGATACTTGGGTCATCCTCCCTCGCACTCTGTCCATTACGGTTGCTGGCAGCCCCCCCTGGCCTCCTGCTGGACTCACCTTGCCTTTTTTGGGCCTATTACCCATACCCGTAGACATGTCCTTCTTCACCTTCGACAACTCGCTCTCCCACCTGAGCAAAGCCCTTCACTCTTCTCACCCCCCCCTTCTTCCTCCCTTTTTTTCCTCTTCACACAATACCGTCAGTGATTTGCGTCTGGTTGCAGCCCACCGGTTGCCCTTATTTAATACCCGACCTGCCCTGCAACCGATCTTGCTGAATCCATCTCCCCTTCTATTTCTCGCTGGTAGCCGGTGGCTCGTTGGCCCTAGCCTCTGTTTCCGACCCACTACAAATTGCCCTTTTGCTACTCATCCAAACTTCACCTCGCGTCCCGGTGGTCGCTGACCAATACGCACATCCAGTCGCAACCTACAGCTCCACCGAATTGCCTCGTTGATAAGGAATACCGACGGCCCTGCACCTGCTTTTCTTTAAATGTACCAGCCCTTGCCATCCCCGCTTCATCGACTGTTCCGTGTCTGTTGTTGATATCCCTGCACTTCTGCCGCACGGCCAATCGTCAGCACGGCGTGCATAGCCTCCCTCCCATCACCTTACTTAGGACCTAACCGCTGGGAGTGTTGGCACTTTTTTTATCAGTAAGCCCCTTCCCTTCCCCCCCCCCGCGTCGGCGCACTTCATTTCCGTCTAGTCGTCAAGCACTCGTTATCCCCTGCCCCTTCCCGCCCGGTTTCTCCACCACCACCGCCACCATCCTCGCCCCGCCTCGCCGCGTGACCCCTTGGGAGTCTCAGACCGTGCCACAGGTGACTTCCGCCTTGCAACTTAGGTTTCCGCTCCTTCCCCACCCCTGACCTATTTCACCACCGCCACGCTCCCGCAGCCCTTGTCGCCTACCCGTTTTGCCGCCTGGTCCCGTCAGGCCGACCCTGGATCCCATATATAGTAGCCCGTCATCTTCCCTCGGAGCCGCTACCCGACTCCGCCGCCACGACCGGTCTCGCTAGCAATCTCCGCCGTTCATCTGTCGGCACCTTGTTTGGCCCCCTACTGGCCTGCTTCAGTCGCCTCCTATTAGCCCGCCTCGTCTCACAAGCCCCTTTCACGAGGCCACCCGCCACTCCCGACGCGTTGCTGGCCACAGCCCCCCCCCCGCCAATCGCCCTTCTACACCCCCCCTCTCCCTGACCAACGCTGATCTTTCACGCGACGGCTACCTCCCTGCTATCTCCTGGCGACCAGCCTTGCCGTTTATAAACGCCCACTTCCGCTACTGTCTCTCCACACCTCGCAGCCGTCCCATCCCTTCCCCCCTTGTTATATATATATATTCCACTCGCTGTTTTCACAGACTGATCAGATCAGCCACTAGTCACCTCGTCTGCCTCCCTGCTCCCGCCACACTGTCCGTAGGCACTTCCTGCCCCTCCATTCTTTCCTAATCTATTTCCCCCCTGCACTAGCGCCCAAGCCTTCACGAGCGTCACTCTTATACCACCCGCTCGGCGCCACTTTACTCTTGTCTGCCTGTGTCATACCCACAATTTCCTAGTATGGGTAAACTATTCAAGACCCACTTCGGCTACGGGGGCTTCAGCAGCACCTATTTCCAGGAGCGCATTCCAGATAATGTCCGGGACGGGTACGAGAGTTCCGCCGACCTCCTCAAGCTGAGCAACGTCCGGCCCAGTGGCAGTAAACCTCAGCTCAAGATTGTCCTCCTGCAGAAACCGCTCTTCATCCAGGACACCGACCTGGACCGGCCGGCGTGTGTGCTCCGTGGTTACCTACTGTTGCGTCTCTCCGAGCCCACTAAGTTCACCGAGATTGCCCTCGATTTTGGCGGCAAGCTCAAGACGTGCTGGATGGACAACTCCGGCGAGTACTCCGTACCGCACGCCGAGTCCCGGCCTATTATCGAACATCGTTGGACTTTTCTCCGGTCCACCAACCGTGCCATCCGCCTCGACGCCGGCGACCACCAGTACGACTTTGAGCTCGTTCTGCCTGGTGCCCTCCCAGAAACCGTACATACCCACCACTTATCGGTCGTCTATAAATTGAGGGCCGTGGCCCGGCGCCCTGGCTTCCGACTCAACCTATCGGACACTGAGTATGTGGCTATCAAGCGACAGCCCTCTACTTGGTCCTGGACCCACCTCAATTCCGTGTCAGTCACCAACATTTGGAACGACCTAATCCAGTACGAGGTGTTCCTACCCATCCGATCATGTACCGATGACGAGTCCGTGGACGTATCCTTCAAGTTTTTGCCCATGGATCCGATTGCTAAGGTCCTCAGTGCCCGCATCTTCCTCAAGGAATACGCCAAGTACCAGTCGCCCGTCTCGGGCCGCCACAAGGACTGGTCCCACATTATCAGCCAGACTCAGAGCGGCGGCCTACTGGACCAGTTCGACGCCGCAGCTGCGGCCTCGGTCACGGACCCCGCCAGCAGCGGCGAGGTGTCGCTCGATATGACCCTGGATATCCCCACCGCCTATGCCCGGCTCCAGTACGACACAACCACCCCCAGCCTGGAAGTCTCCCACAAAATTAAGTGCGTGCTCCAACTCCGCGACCGGCTAATGCAGGTTCACACCGTCTGTATCGCCATCCCATTCGTCGTGTGCCCCAAAACCATGGAAGGGATGCATAATTTGCCAGCCTATGATACCTTGGAACAGCACACCACTCGCGTCTATAGCGCCATGCCTCCGCCGTCCTACGAAACCGCCGTATCGTCCCCTCGTCGCCCAACATCATCGACCCGGCCGAGTACTGGTGCCGTGTCGCCCTTGCGCCTCCCGTCTAATGCCATCACCGTAGCCTAACCTCCCCCCGTAATGATCCCGAACGTTTGCTAAACCTTCATGTTCTTTCCATATTTTTGGTCCCAGCTCTCCTGGGAGGGCTATAATTTTGTTTGTTTTTTGTTTAGCTGTGTCCACCGCCCCACTTTATGACCCCGCCCCTCTCGCTCACCCGGTAAATTTCTGCACAATCCGCCGGTCACTCCGGTATTTCCATATTAGCGCCATGTATACCCCTCTTCTCTCTAGTCTAACTTCATCCTCGCTTCACACCGTACCGCTTTCTGATATATATTCCCCGTATTTCTGGCCACTGGCTCGACCCTCCTCTTTTTCCCTCGCATGTGCACCTCATTCATAATCCAACAGCGTTCCATACGGCCTCACGGCTTTAGTTTCTATATCGAACTTGTATAATACACACAATCATATCCCTCCTCCTCATGCCACGATTCAGTTAGGATACTGTTGGCTTAATTAGCGAAGTTGTGACCATTGAAGCAACTCGGCCATGGTTAATGTGAACCCACAGGAAGCGCAATCGGATACATTACCTGAACCGTGCACATTGCTCCTAAGCGGCTCTGACGTTGCCTCTGCCGGTATTGGTTAGAAAAGTGATCACTTGGTCCAAGAGGATCCACGCCCGTGTAGCTCATTCGTCTCCTTTCCGAAATAATAAACCACCGACCGACCTGATCCAGCCCCCCCCTTCCTACCAGCCATCATTTTACTTCAACCCCAACCCCTCCCCTCATTTCTCTTGAGTCACTTGGGCCTGTCGCTGCCAGGTGATGGTCAATCGCCAAACCCCTGGCAACCAAACACCAGGTCGGTTTAAAGAGGGGGGAAGGGCAAGGAGAGGGGAGGAGGAGGAGGCGGACCCACGTGAACCCTAAGGGCCGTGCAGTATTTCCAGGGTTCCTGACACCCTATTGCTAACAACACGTTCGTCGAAATGAGAAAAGCTTGATAGTTGTATTATTTTAATTTTTTAGTTGGTATACTAATCCCCCGCCTCCTGCTTCCCACCCCCTCCCCCACTCCACTCACCCCTTCAGTCAACCAGCAGCGAGGCAGGGTCTCACGTGGGTCAACTCGGGTAGACGTGGCGATCTGCCTGTCTTTCCGGGTCTTGCCATTCGTACACATCCATCCCTGATCCGGCACTGCAGCCTGTGACGTTAGAGGTGACATGAACCGTACCTGGTCTGAAGGGAGTGTGTGTGTGTGTGTGGCAGGAGTTTCTATGTATGGCCATTGCCAAGGAGTATTTTACGGGTAAACTCTCTTCATGAAGGGAGGGAATGTGAAGACTTCTTGATTCGCTCTAGAGCTGAACGCTATGAAAGGGCCAGCGTCATAGGGTAAAAGGCGATCATTAGGTTCTGGCGAAGCTGAATAGTGGATAGGATACTGGCGTTATTGAGTCATAAAACCATGATCCGTGCGCGCGCGAGTGGAGGAGACGAGTAAGAGCGCCCATGCTGGGTGTCAAAGCCTTGGCGATTTAATATAAGGTATTAGATATATTACTCTGATAGTTTGTAACCAGTTTAGTCGGAAATGATCCTATATTCCCCTAGTGAAAACCGGTGGAAGTTCTACCATTGAGGAGAAGGTGGGGGGGGGAAGAAGGAGGGGAGAGAGACGGCAGAGGTGGCGCGTCAGGAGAGGCCAATACCCACTACTATTCGCCATTGGAGGAACGATGCAGGGGGATGGGGAGGTTGCTGTGGTGTAGCTGCGGACAACAGTACAAATACGTGCGCTGCAGGACTGCGGAACTTGTCTAGGCTCTCAATTTACCGCCTTGGGGCTATCTATGCGATGGGGTTCAAGGGGGTGATTGATTTCCGACCAGCAGCATTATCAGTCCGAAGCCTGTGGCATACTGGGACGAATCCGGTTACGGCCGTACAGGCTTGGTGGGTACGTGCCTTTACCATGGGTGTCCAACAGAAACCCATTCGTATGGTTTTCTTTTACCTCACCAGCTAGATGCCAAGGGAATGACTAAAAGTGGAGAAACTGGTAGGTGGGAGGGGAGGAAAGGAAACGATACCCACTCCCCTCCGTTACTCAGAGGGAAGACGCTACCCATCCGTTTCGGCCCGCCTACCAGTCCGTGTATGATTTGGTATATACTGAAATGAGCGTGACCAACTTGATTTTATCTTCGCAAACACCTGTGTGGTGAGCCGGGTGGGTTCTGGCAACTAAACTGGCCCATGATGACGGTCAATCCCGGTTCGCTAGGGGCCAATTCATGAGAGGTGGAGGGGAGGGTTCTACCGAAACCGGAAAGTGTGGTGAATAATACGGTCGTAAGTTGTTGCTCTAGATATCACTGTTTAATTGGCTGGGGGAGAGTAGGCGGGCGGGCGGTCGGAAAATGTCCAACCTATTTGTGGATAGATTACATTGGCGATTATGAACTTTCAGTCATCTGAGGGAGAGTGTCTCGGACAGATCTTACAGGTTCCTTGATGTTTTATTATTTTTTAAATTTTTTTATTGGAAACTCGACCTCCCTTGCGCTTTAGTAATTCCAGCAATAGTCTACTGTGAGCTCAATAATCGGGTATATAATCCAGCAGCCCCTTAGCTCCAAACATGGATACATCTGTTATAAAAAATGGATTGACATGACGTGTGGGTCCCAGGCTTAGTACTGCGGATAGTCCTGGCTGCCCTCCTGATCAAGCGGATAGCGGTCCCGCCCACCCGCCCCCCCCCCGAAGGAGAGCGCTAGATGAGTCAGTTTGGTGAAAGATAGGGCAGAAACGGAGCAATACCACTGGATCTTAAGGCCACATATCCCACCAATGATTCATAATTAATTATTTGGACGGCCGGTAGAGGATGTCCAGAGGAACCTATGACTTGGGGATATGTTGTTGAGACGGCCGAGTTCCAAATCACTTAACCGTGCTGCGAATTACCCCCGTCACTCGCCGGTCTAGAGTTACCGATTTAGATCCGTGCGGTGAAATTGTATCGTGGCATCCTTCACTCGTAGCATTTTACTTACTCATTCTTCGATGTAGAAGACTGACTCGTCGCAAACACCCAAACAAAAGCCGTCGCTTGGCTAGTTTGGCTTAGCTCTCTTCTCGCCTATGTATTCCCTTCTTTCCCCTTTTTTCGGATGTAGCCGAACGGAGTTTCAATTGTCCTTGCGGGCAAATATGGAGGTACTAGCGTAGTGGAGGGGAGGGGGACTTACGGAAACATTTCGACGTCGAAAGTGAATGATTGATCCGGACCTCGAATCCACCCGTACCCAGCCACCAGCAGCCCATGGGTATTTTTCTGCGTCGAGTTTAATCATACATGTGTCTTTGATTAGACCAAGTTGCCCGGTTGATATTGGCGGTCTCTGCGGCGACTGTGATGCCCCAGATGAAATTGTTGTCGATGGATGTTGGATGATAGTGACTTAGACAGGTACTATTCCGGAGCCGCTACTGTTTGGTTTGTGCCTACCAAATTTCATGCTTCCATCGACCCAGCTTCCTCGGTCTTTTTTATTCACAGGTAAAAACATTAAACGAGCGGGAAAACAACACGGTATATCTTGCTCTTTTACCTCGAGTCTAAATAAAAAGGTCAATCTAACTCTAATGGAGACAAAAAGGTAGGGACCATTAGGTCCATCATAATGGTCTTGGAGACGTCTTGGCTATTCACACCTTTTCCGCCTCCCTTTTTTTTTCCCACTTGAACTGACACCGATCTAGCGGTACTGATCTTCACAAGCGCAGATCAGCAACGGTCTAGCGGCGTGGTCGGATAATCTTTTATCTTTCCTCTCCCTACAGCGCTAGGGATGGCGTGCTTCGGGAAGGTCCGGGTCCTAGAACAGTCACAATGGTGCCGACGTGATTGTCGGCCTATAAATGTGGTTTAATTGGTGTTTACCACATTCGTCACTACTGGCCGTTATCCAATTATGCGGATGTAAGGACTAGGGAGGGGAAAACCTGTTGCCACGAATTGCCCTCTAGACCGAGAATAAGCTTCCATTCCCGCTACATGGGGCAGGAGAAGGTCGAGGAGGGAGGATGATTGCTTACTGTCCTGTGGTGCGTAGGTTAGAGGAGTGATTGCGTACAATGGAAGTCTGGGTGAGATGTTGGCCATCAAGACGTTTTCTCCAGCCCCCTCCTGGTCAGCTGCTGACCCCTTCGCACAATACTTGCTAAACCAATGGGCAAATCCTCAGCTACCGTGTCCGTTTAGATTGAGACTGGTCCTATTCTAAGCAGCCCCTTCACGGTCAATGGAGGAACGCTGACGAGTCATGTTAGCCCTCTGACAGGCGTGGTGTGAGACATTCTTATCAGTTGAGTTGCATGATACTTTAGTGGTAGCTGGCTGGATGGGGAAGTATAAAGCGGGGCTGGAGTATATTGTATATATTTACAGATATGTTGGCTAGTAACGATCGCGAAGTGGAAAGCAGACGGGTTGGTGATTGCAGTAGAAACTGGGGTTCTATCAGTTCGAGGCGCAGCGCGGTGTACCTTAACTAGACTGACCAACGGTGTCACAGTCCTAAACGATATAAAGTCGAGATGAGGGTACCAAATAGACAGTTGGATTCGCGTCCATTGTAGGGAGAATAACTAACTGATTAACTTGAAGGGCCGAACGTGAATAACTAGTCAACTGCAATTAAGAGGGTGGCGAAGATAATGCAATGCCGGCTGTTGCTTTTTTCAGCCCGGGAAAAGCCGACCGTTAACAGCGAAAGTTCACATTAGAGGATTAATTGTGACGGTACTACTAACGCCGGAATCATAACAAGTTTAATGGCCTGATGTCACCATAAAGCTTAGCCAACCGAAAACTATTCCGCCAAGAGCTATCAAATTAAGGCATGTATTTTCCTATTATATTTTCACGCACTGGAGACCTAGAAGATCTAGTATTTGGGAGACTATGGCTAAGGACCGCCGTGGCTGTTTGTAAAGCACAAACAGTGCGCTTCTTCTCTCTAGCCTAGCTCTACAAATGATATCATTCGTAATCAACGGCAAATGTAGGCAATCACCTGGTGAGGGGCCCTGATTTACAGTGAGACGGCTCTAGTCATCTACGGGACCTCGAAAAAATAACTCATATCTCGTTTCGACATCTCAGGTCAAGTCAACCATTTACCAACCTCTCGACGCTGCCCGAAATCCATGGCGAGTTGTATCTAGTTGTTGTTATTTTTTACATTTCGGTGCAGCAAGCGTGATTGATAGTTTGTAAACTTTACTGCAACCGTCACATTCACATCTCCTCGCACTACCCACAGGTACGCCGCCAATGGTCACACTCGACTGGTCGAAGTGGTTCGGGAGGCCGGGGAGGGGAGGGAAACTCAGGTTCCAACACGCTCGAATCGATTCTATCGCTTGCGATAAAAGTGACGCATAAAAATATCCGTAAAGTTTGCCGCAGCCCATGATCTCCGCCTCAATATTGATTGGCACCGCATGAGAAGTCTACCATCCAGTTCCCCTGCGACTCAAGGGCGGGCGCCTCCTTCTCCTCCTCCCACTAAAGGCTACTCCTCCAGGCGCAAGTAGTGCGGAGGGTAAGAAGAAGGGCCTTCCATCTTTCCCAGCCGCCTGGTCACAAGCGCGAACAGTTATCAGCGTTTTAGCGTCTCCTCCCCCCCCCCCCTTATCCTCAGTAGCTGGTTCGCTGGCTAATCCCGAAGGCACCAGCCATCCACCTATCGTTTTCGCTCTCTCTCTCCTTGGACATCGTCCCTTCTCATCCCTACGTCAGTTTAATATACGGTGCTCAGCTCTTACCCTCCCCCGGGGGGTCATCACCGCCCTTCCTCTCTCTCTCTCTGTCTTCACTTCTGTTATTCTAGGTGAATTTCACGAATGGGCTTCATATCTCTCCCCACCGCAGCACGCTCACGAACCACACGCCACGTCATTCAGACTTGTCCCTGCCGTGCCTCTCCCCTCCCTTACCAGGCTTGGTACGCTCGTCTCTACGCATGGATGATATACGGCAGTGGGTACTTCAATGTAAAATGAAGCGGCAGGTTCCTAAGTCTGCAGCACAGGACATACGATCAGCTCGCCCATGCTACTCGGTACCCCGCCTCTTCCATGCTTGGTGACCTGTTTGGGCAGGCCGGTGGGCGGCGAATTTACGGTCTAGCCACTCCTCGCTTAATAATTATGCCACACCCCCCTCTTCACACACACACACACACTCCATGAGGAATTCTGGGAGCTCAGGGATAGTTACAGTGGGCGAGACGTGGCAAGCAGATGTCATTCTCGACTACAGTCATTAGTCGCTTCGGACTACGCCATAGGCTCCGACTGTACCCATATAAATATCGAGCCACCGGTGGTACCTCGTATTCCGGATACTATTTTCGTCCCAACGCTTGTTAGTGACACACCAGTTACCCCCGAACCACCATTAACCAGTTTACAGTTTTGGTACTCTATCCGTTCTCCCACTAGCACCCTTTTATCGACCCTCCCATCTACCTTACGCCCTATCTATCGAACTTGACTATTTATTATATATATATATTTAACTGCATTGCCTTCAATAGGTGCTATATAACCCTACGTTTCCCAGAGCCCTATAAGGAACATCTCCCCTGGCCACGCTTTCGTCACGCTGAAGATTATCAACCTCAACTTTCTTTCTTGCAGCATTACATTCAGACTTCAATCTCATCACCTCCGTTACCTGTATTTGCTCACCTCGTTGGCCGGAAACCCCGTCCACGCTTGGCTTAGCCCGCAACCAGGTTTCGTGAACGAGTGCACGTGCCCTCCATCCCCTTCCCATTCACTATTATATACGGAAGCAGGCCCGAGGTGTTTACCCGAATTCCTTTACCATTTGATTTCCCTCGTCGCCCTCCTTTCCCGTCTTTTATTCGTCGACCAACGTCGTTAAGAGCTCGATCCATCGATTTCCCGATTGCCCGCCCCATCCCTCACTATCTACCGTTGGGTTGCGTATACCGGTAAGTGGCCTTGACTCCATGTCGTCTTTGGGATGGGTGAGCAGCATCCCATTGTAGCCATATTTCGTACTCTCGCATGAAGTCGTAGTCGGGCCCCCGGCCGTGTCGATGCCTCTCGAGACTTTGATATACGCCTTTCATAGACCACCCCAGCGCCTATAGCCCGATGGGGGGGTTTTTTTGGCTTCTTCTTTATTAACACATCCGTGCTTGACAAACTTGTGCCGACTCGTACATCCCTCTAGATAAATTTTGAACGAGCAGCCCCCCCCCCCTATTCATGAATTTCAGGTAAGCTCAATATTATTTTAATCCTTAATTGATGGGCGGAGTTGCGGGTCGTATTGTTCTATTTTTATCATACACTTCTATTCTGTATATCCATCCTTTTCATCTACCGAGGGCGACAGGTTTTGAGAGGTGTTGATCCCTGTCGTCATTGCTGACGACAGTAAACTCCGGGGAACCCAAAAGCGGTGGTGAGGGATGCGGATGGTGTGAGGTAGAGTCTATGTATGTTGGGGAGGGGACTTCTCCCCGCCTAGGAGCATCGTGGCTTGTTTATTTCTCGTGGGACTGCCTTCTATAGTGGTTCGGTACAGCGGTAACGAGGCGACGAACGACCTCGGCTTGGCAAGTTCTGGTGGCTAGACTAGTCCCATTGTGACAGTACATTAGCGATTTCATTTATCACTATGGTGGCGCGGCCTCGCTACTTTCTTATCCATCTGCAACCATTTGCGATTTACACGTCACCCTGGTAGCGATTGAGGTTAGATTCTGGATGGGGTTGAGGCCAACGGACATCTCCGGACCCTA
>JANBPT010000717.1:0-25187 GCA_027575765.1 Tieghemiomyces parasiticus
GTCTACTTCTCAAACCCCCTCCCCCACTCCACCCAAGTTTACCAGGCTTGATGTGCGGGTCCTCTTTTATAATTACTCTCTGGAGGACCGCAAGGCAGATGATATTTTTAACGTTTCGACATTCAAGCTGGGCTCAGCTGCCCCTAGCCACTCCACCATCTACAGCTGGCTGGCTCGCTTTCGCACAGGTCACTGCTCTTCTGCAGATGACCCTCATTCTGGCCGCCCATTAGATGGCATTGGTGCATATTATGGGGACGTAATCCTGAGGCGGTTGGGGAAAGACCCTCAACTTACTATTGAGCAGCTGGCCAGGGCCTGCCACACTTCCCCTAGTACCATGCGCAATGTCCTGCGCAGGGACATGGGGTTGCACAGCTATTTCAATTGCTGGATCCCCCGCAATCTCACCGACAACCAGCGCCACAAGCGGGTACATTTTGCCACTGGGTTCCTGGAGAAATTTGATGGGGCCAATGACTACCTGCTGGACTCCATTGTCACAGGTAACAAGATTTGGGTGTACCTTTATGATCCTCCTGCTGGCTCCAATCGCCGGAGGTGGTGCCCTAAAGGTGGCCCTGTCCCAACTGAGACCCGCCAAGGTTGTACCACACCCAAGGTGATGTTGACCATTTATTTCACCAGTCATGGCCTATTACACCTGAGCGTCATGCCCCCAGGTGTCAAGGTCTCCGCCAAACTCTATGTAGAGTACGGGCTGGAGCCCATGGTCCAGGCCTGGGTGGAGGCACGTGGAAGTCTGGACCGTCACCCCCTGCGGCTTCACCATGATAATGCACCACCGCATTGTGCTGCAGCTACCCAGGCCTACATTTCCAACTCTAAACTCAAACTTCTGCCAGCCCCTCCTTACAGTCCTGATCTGGCCCCCTGCGACTTCTGGCTGTTCAGGAATATCAAACAGCGGCTGAGGGGCAAGGAGTTCAGCACAGTAGAGGCAATCGTGGACGCCTGGCAATTGCAGTTAGCCAGGCTCCAGCCACATGACTACAGAGCCTGTTTTGATAGATGGATAGAAAGAGCTCGCCGAGTGGTACAGAGTGGTGGAAGCTTTATTGAATAAAACTAATTTGACTTAGAAATCCTCACAATAATTTGAGGCACCTGTATATTTAGCTAGGAATATTAAAAAAAAACAATCACTGAGCGTTACAAGTAACTGGGAAGGGAGAGGGGTTGAGGCTGGCCTGGCATCGTCTTTACTTTGCCGCGTCCTCATTTGTTGTATGTGTAGGCCTTATCCATACTAGTCCTCTAACTGAATCCAAGCTGTACAATCTGACATGGACCCAGCCAGTCTAACGCTCACAACTGCCAATTGTGCCGCCGACCAGGATCCGCGGGCCGGGCGTCGAGTTTGGGTGTCGGTACCCAGCATGCGCCAGAGCCGACTCTCCATCGGGGAACATGTGCTAGTCCGGCCCTCCCCCGCTCCGGCGCATCCCGTACCGGGTCTAACTACCAGCTCCACTGTCGATTCTGGCCGGTCCGCTTACTATATCGGCCCGATATGGCCGACGGACGCCGTCGACGGTCACCACGGTAAGTCCAGTTCTCTTGGTCAGGGATTTTTTTAAAAAAATATATTGTTTTTTAAACAATAATCGAGCGGTCGTGACCTCCACCTTGCCAGCCGTTGGTCCATACTCAACTGTGATAAGGCGCGGTACTCATTGCCCCCCCGCCCTGCCCCACCTCGTTCTGACCACCTTAGAGGTCCGACTGGGACCCCTCGCACGGCTCAATGCCAACCTGCGGCTCGGCGACTCTGCCTCTATTACTCCGCTGATGGCGCCAGCCGTACCTGCGCGGACCGTTGCACTGGGCTTCTTGACCCAGTCCGTGCCAGCTCTAACGGAGTTCCTCCGGCTGTACATTCACGAATTGCTCATTGATATCAGTTTGATTTTTCCCGGTATGCTGGTGAACGTTCCGTTGGGCATGGTCAACTACCGGCTCCAAGTTACCTCCCTCCGGGGGTTCCACGCCGACCCGTCGCTGACCTCAGGGGAACCAGTGAGTTACCGTGTCAACCGTGACACGGAGCTGACCTTTTCCCAGGCCAAACAGCCCGCGCCGAGCGCACCTACCATGGCTAAGGTGGGCTATCACGAGGTCGGGGGGCTGGAGAAAGAAGTAGCTGCCGTGCGGGAGACTGTAGAGTTGCCCCTGACTCGTCCGGAGCTATTTCATAAATATGGTAAGGGATGACCCTATGGTATGGCATCTATATATCTATAAGGCGAAGGGCTCAGTTCCCACATCCTCAGAGCCCCCGTACGCCCCCGGTATGTACACCTAGCGGTAAAGGGTGACCTTCAGCCCAGTCCCCCCTAGTTCCTTCCCCACCTGCACCACCGCTTAACTCTTGATCATACCCTCATTCCCATGCTCCCACCGTTAGGCCAACGGCCGCCCCGCGGCGTCCTACTCTACGGCCCACCAGGTACGGGCAAGACGTTAATCGCGCGGGCCGTTGCCTCGGAGACGGACGCGTTTGTAACGTGCATTAACGGTCCCTCAGTGATGAGCCGATTCTACGGCGAGACCGAGGCCACCCTCCGCCGCATTTTTAGCACGGCCATCGCCCACCAACCTTCCATCATCTTTATCGACGAAATTGACGCACTGTGCCCTAAACGGGACGAGTCGCTGGGCGAGTCTGAAAAACGCATCGTGGCAACCCTACTAACCCTCATGGACGGCTGTGCCGATGAGTCCACGTGGGCCGCCGGCGACCAAGGGGCGCCACGACTGGTGGTCATCGGAGCCACTAACCGGCCGGACGCCCTAGACGAAGCCCTTCGGCGACCGGGCCGATTCGACCGCGAGATTGAAATTGGCGTTCCTGACCGACAGGCCCGCCTAGCTATCCTGCGCACCTTCCTGCGACGGATCCCGCACGCACTAACCGAAGAAGACATCGCAGGTATTGCGGCCGCCGCCCACGGGTACGTTGGGGCCGACCTGGCCGCGCTGTGTCATGAGGCTGGGTTGCGGGCCATTCAGCAGCACGTCGAGGCCCCGCAAACCGCACCCCACACGGATCGTGGGGCCGCCCCCGGCTTGGACCTCAAAGTCAGCGCAGCTGATTTACGTTACGCCATGCAGCGTGTCCGCCCCAGCGCCATGCGAGAGATTCTACTCGAAGTGCCCAAGGTGTATTGGCGCGACATTGGTGGCCAGGCCGACGTGAAGCAGAAGCTACAGGAATCTGTCGAGTGGCCCCTGCAGCACCCGGAGGCCTTCCTCCGGATGGGAATCCGGCCGCCCAAGGGCGTGCTCCTCTACGGGCCGCCCGGGTGCAGCAAGACGCTCATGGCCAAGGCCCTAGCCACTGAGGCCGGTCTCAATTTCATCGCGATCAAAGGGCCCGAGCTCTTCAATAAGTGGGTTGGTGAGTCCGAGAAGGCAGTCCGCGAAGTGTTCCGTAAGGCCCGGCAAGCCTCCCCGTCGATCGTGTTCTTCGACGAGATTGACGCCCTGACCGTCAAACGGGGCGGTGACGGGTCGTCGTCCGTGGCCGACCGGGTATTGTCGCAGCTGCTCAACGAACTCGACGGGATCGAACCCCTAGTGAATGTCACCGTGGTGGCGGCCACCAACCGTCCGGATATCATGGTAGGTAGTCGGAAGTAAAATTCTGAGGTGCTGGGCCGGTCGGGTACTCAGCGCGAAGCCCGGAACCGCCATGAATAAGCAAACCTGGCCAGGTTTCTATGGGCATCCGCTCTGCCGAGGCGGGCTCGGCCAGGGAATTAGCGTGTCGATATATAGACTAGCATTGTTCTCAACAAGGGATTTCTTGATCTTTAACACTATCCGTCTAACCTTTCCCCCTTTCTTTTACCACAGGATGAGGCCCTGCTGCGCCCTGGCCGAATCGACCGCATGCTTTATATCGGACCCCCTGATGAGACTGCTCGACATGAGATTCTACGGATCCAAGTGGCCAAGATGGCCTGCGCCGCGGACGTGGACGTTACTGATCTAGCCCAGCGCACCGAGGGATTCTCCGGTGCCGAGGTAGTGGCTCTTTGTCAGGAGGCGGCCTTTGCAGCCATGGAGGAAGATGTCCACGCGGCTGCGGTGGCCCATCGGCACTTTGTTGCCTGTTACAAGCGGTTTCACCGCCGCATTACGCCAGAGATGCTAAATTTTTATGCCGAATTCCAGCGCCGGCAGGCTACTCGGTCCGCGTGACAGCCAGTTATCCCCGCTGTGCCCGTCTTTTCAGATGTGCGTACGTGCATGCGTGTGTACCTAGATATTGGCTTTAAAATGGGGTCTAAACAGAACGCAAATATATACAATAAAAATGGACCCACATCATCGTTTCGTTGTCAGCAGCCACTTCATATATTCTTTTGGTTTGCTAAGAGGGAAAGGGTAGAAGGGGAGACGCTCAATGTCAGGTAGAGTACAAAATTAGCATCGGGCAACGATCCGGCCAACTCTTTAATGGTTAGGCCAACCGGTTGATGCTGGCCAAGACTTGGGAGGCCAGATCCTCGTCCTCGTAGTTCCACGTCATGACCAGGTCGACGGTGTTAGGTTCGTCGGGCATTTCCACCTGGATGGCCATGGTCTCGACAACGACAGTATGGTTGGCTGGGTTGAGGAGGACTCGGGCGGGCTGAACGTTCTCGCGGAGAAAGTTGTGGATAACCTGTAGGACCTGATCTGTCGCCGATTGTCGATGGCGAGTCGAGTCCGATTCGGTTTCGGTAGAGGTTGTGCTAGTCACAGCCCCTGCTGACGGCGGCACCACCGCAGGGGGTCGGCGGGTCCACTTGGCCAGGACAGACTCGGGCCCGAACCGTTTGCGGGTCTCAAATTCCAAGGCGTGGGGCCGGATCTGCGCCTGGTCCTCCGGCAGGGCCTTCGGATCCAGGAGGCGCGGCGGTTCGGTGCCTGACTCGTCCACCACCAGGAGACCATCCACGGTCAAGTCAACCAGGGGTTTAAGCACCGGCGGGTCGGCGGCGGCGGTGGTCGCCGGGAAGTGCGGCGTGGCGGGCCCACCCAGCGTAGCGGTAGGATTTTCGCCTGGGGTGCCCGCAGCCTGCTGTTCACGCTCCCACAACCGACGGTGAAACGCCGCATCGAGATGTACCGGGATGGCGCGACTGGTCTCAATGTCGATAGACTCGCCATTTGCCGGGTCGAAGCACGGGATCGAGAACTCCTTCATGACCTGAGATTTGAGATACCCCATCTTGGTCTTCTCGCCGTGCACGAGCACCACGTTGCGCGGTTCGCACTGGCGGATCAGCTGCATAATGCCCTTAGCGTCGGCGTGGGCGCTGAAGGACAGGTTCTTGACCTGAAGGTTGACATGCACGGTGGTGAAGTTGTCAATGTCGATCACCTTCTGACCCGCCAGGACCTTGGCCCCGACCGTGCCGGCCACGCAGTACCCGGGCATGATGATCATATTCTGACGCTCGTGGGCCCACTTCTTGAATACCTCAAGGGATGTACCAATGTGCAACATCCCGGGCGTGGCGAACAGAACCATAGGACCCGGTTGGTCCAGGTAGGCGCGGTCCCAGGGCTTGATATGTTTAAAGTCGAACATGTTGCGGTGAACGTATGCGTCCTTGATCTTCTGGTTGGTCCAGTTAATGAAGAGTTTGTAGTAGTTGTTGGCCTTCTCGGTAAGCCCCGCGGAGAAGTACACGGGCACCTTGAGACCCATGCGGTCCCAGAAGGTCTCGATCAAGATGCACAGCTCCTGGGCGCGGCCGAGGGCGAACACCGGGATGATGACCTTGCCACCCTGGGTTACGCAGTCGTACACTTTACTGAGGAAATCGCGTTCCCGCGAGCGTTTGGAATCCCGGATGGTGGTGGCGTAGGTGGACTCGGTGACCAGCACGTCTGGCCGGCACTTGTCGATCCAGGCCGACCCAAGGTGCCGGTCCGGGGTCATATTGTAGTCGCCGGTGTACACAATCGATTCGGTTCCGACCCGCACGTAGAACATGGCAGCGCCCAGGACATGGCCGGCGTAGTAGGCCTTGATCTCGATCTCATCGTCCTGCCAGTGGGTCTCGTGAAGGTTAACGGTGACCACCTTCTTCATGCAATCCTTGAGGTTCTGCGACGTGAAGAAGTTGGTCTCACCCTTCCGCTCGACCGTAATCTTGCGGTAATCCTCGAGCAATATCGGGCAGATAGCCTTGGTCGGGTGCGTCATGTAGATGGGACCGTCATAGCCGCACATCTCCGTGAAGAACGGCAGCGCCCCGCAGTGGTCCAGGTGGAAGTGACTAATGATGATACAGTCCAGGGCTTCGGTGTAGCGACCATCCTTGGAGATGTAGGAGAAGTCTGGGAACCGTCGCTCGTCGTTGAATCCCATGTGCATGCCGCAGTCGAACATGATGTTTTTGCCTCCTAGGGTGACCAGCAGACAGCTGCGGCCCACGTCCTGGCCCGCCCCCAGCGGAAGGATGCGCATGGTGGTCAGTTAGGATGGGTGGGAGGTCGAGGATGCGAGTTTTCGGTATTTGGCGGACAAAGGCGCAAGTGGGGGAGGAGGGTGATCGGACGGGCGAGGACGGTCGAAGTGGCGCGTGGGTGGGTGGAATGGTCACAATGAGGACAGTCGTGAACGGCAGAGGTGATCAGCAAGGGTTAACGGCGCAGGGCCGAGTGGACACCCGAAATTTCCATGGAACGCTTGAGGGAAATCACCGACGTGTGGGATAGGGCCTAGCGGGTCAGCGCCAGGCTCTGGAAGAAAACCACTGCCGGCTAACCAGGCCCATGAGGATCTCATGGGCAGCTTCGGCACGGCCGATCCTTCTTTTCGCGAGCTGCTTCCGTAGCCCCGCCCCGAACCTAGGTTAGAAAAATATCAGGGTGTCTTTAGGTTACTACTATCGGGGGCTCGCCTCGAACTCCGACACTTGTGGATCTCCGGCGAGGGTGTACGCGACCTGGTGCCAGTGCGGGCCTGTCCGCCCCTTAACTGTGACGCCTTGACCCGTTAACTGGCGATTTTTTTCTTTTTAATATTTATGCTATCAAGTCCCACCTACCGCGTCGGTGATTCAAGGTTTCGCATTGCTCTAGCATTATCCATCGAGGCGCGTCAGTCGTTTCTCTCCTCCCCCACTTCCTCTCTGGCCCCATTCGTTACAAACCGTCTGTTCCTAACCTTAGACCGACGCCGTTGCAAAGACTCCGCTGCCAACATGTCGGACATGGCTGAGATTCGTGCTCTGGGCAAGGCCATTCAGGCCGCCAATGAGAGCAACAAGATCAGCGTAAGTGGGCATAAGCTACCGTGTGGCTAGGCCAGATACAGGGTCAATACCGCCGACGAAGGGCCCTGATCGCCAGCGCATGCGTGCCAGGGTTCTGGTCAGTGCGTTGTGGGCCCTGGTTTTCTGTAACGCTTTCCCTTGAAATCAGTCTCACCCGCCCGAATTCTGTCTCCCACTCTCTTCTACCGGATCGCTTTATCTAGGAGATTACCACCCTTCTGTCTCAGCTGACAAAGTTCACGGCCTCGGAGGAGATTCTTCGCAAGACGGAGATTGGTCTGTGCGTAGGTAAACTCCGTACACACGCGGACCCGGCCGTCGCTCAGGCGGCAAAAGGGCTCGTGAGTAAATGGAAGCAGGACGTGATTAGCAATTCCAAGCTGAAGCCCAAAACCGCCGCCACCGCTGCAGCTAACGCGGCCAAAGCTACCACGGCCGTCCCGCGTCCGACGGCGGTGTCTACCAAGGGCGAGGCCACGCCGTCCCTAGGCCCGACCCCCGTTTCCACGCCGACGACGGCGACCGCTGCTACTCCGACCTTGGATACGAAACCAGCGCCTCCGGCGAAGCGGGAGCCGCGAACGGTAGCTACCGACAACATTTCCCTGAAATCTACAGGGGACAAGGCACGCGACAAGTGCGCCGAGATGCTATACGCCGCGCTGGCCACCGACAGCGGGGCGGACGGCGACCAGCTGTATAAGCGCGCCCTGGCGATTGAGTCCTTCATCTTTGCCAGTAATGGGGCCGTCAACGCCGACTACAAAACCAAGCTGCGGTCGCTGTACCTCAACCTCAAGGAGAAGGCCAACCCGGGCCTTCGCGAGGCCGTGGCCAGTGGGGAACTGAGCATCCAGCGGTTCTGTACCATGTCCAAGCAGGACATGGTGTCCGAGGAGCGGAAGGCCCAGGACAGCAAGATCCGGGAAGAGAACCTGTTCAAGGCCCGTGGGGCCGGCCCCCAGGCCGCCGAGACGGACATGTTCCGCTGCGGGCGATGCAAGAGCCGCAAGTGCACCTACTACCAGATGCAAACCCGCAGTGCGGACGAGCCCATGACCACGTTCGTCACCTGCACCAACTGCGAGAACCGGTGGAAGGTAAGTGTGATATGGCGGGTGAGGAGGCAGAACCCGGTGATTGGCTGCCATCCCCGTATCATATTCCGAGCGACGCTTCTTTTACTAACCTTATTAATGCCGAACTCTTGCCGCTTCCTTGCTAACTCCAAACACCCACCCCTTCCCAGTTCTGTTAGGAACGGGGCCCGTGGCCGTTCCGGTGGCCCTGTGGCCATCGAACCGTACACGGCCACCTTCACTCTATAATTATATGTTCCGTGCCTTACTCGGGTTTCTTTAATGGCCAGTGGCTAGTTCCCACCCTCCCGGTCCCTTACCTTCTGTAGTTATGAATCTATTTTTGTCTGCTCCGCTTCCACAAAACGTCCAGCCGGTATTACCTTCCAACTAATCAACATGATACATTACATCCGACCCCCATTGCCAAGTGCTGAAGGGTCCAGGTGACGAAAATCTACGGTGCAGACCACAGGCTTTTGAGCTGCCGCTCGTACTACTCCATTTCCTCCGGGTCAGGCATGGGATCGATAAACAGGGTACTCTGGTCGGCGTCCGCTACCAGGCCCGGGTAGAGCGTGTAGACCAACCGCCTGGCCTGCTCTACCGCCCCGTCGAAGACTAGGGTCGGATCCGGGCCGCCCGTCGTTAACACGCAAGGCGTGTCTTCCGCTTCTAGACCCGTAGGGGCACCATCAGCTGGACGTACTTCCGTATGGCGGACACTACGGTGGGTGAAATACAGCGCCATTAGGATCTGAGGTGCCGAGGGAGCAAGGTCCTCTTTTGGTTCAACAACGGATGCCTCGACCCCTGCTGCGGTCCGCTCAGGTGTTGCGTCGTAATGTAGTAGCTGATCGACGGTGGATGAGAACCGTGCCGCGGGTGTCTGGCCGTCGTTCTCACTATTGGAACCTACTAGGTGGATCACGCAGGTGCCCTTCGGGCAAACTCGAGCGTTGTACCCCATTTGCAGGGCGTAAACCGGGGCCGTGTTGGTGGTGGACACAGAAGCCGGTAGGGCGATCAAGCAGGCTTCGTCAGTGTCGATCACCGGTCGGTCGAGGATAAGGATGGCGTGGTCGAGGGCCGGGTGGTAGTCGATGCTTGTCACGGTCGATTCCAGTAGGTAGCGCGGGTGGGTGACGAGGTGGCGGGCCCGTAGGCGCTGGCCAGCAGCGTTGGTGACCGTCACCCGGTGGCCGTCGGCCCTGTCAATCTGAGAGGCGGTGGCCGGGCACCACTCCACACCTTGCAGCTGGCCATCGAGGACGTAGACCCCGGCATTGACCGCGGCCAGCCGGCAGAAGGCTTGGGTCAGTTCCGAACCGCCACCATACACGGGGCACAGCAGCGCCATGGTGCCGAACCTGCCAATCGACCGCAGGTAGAGCCGCAACCGGGCCACGCCCTCGCCCACCGAGATTCCAACGGGCGTAGGGTCGGCGATGGCTACTGTGTAGAGTACCGCATCCAGAAGCTTGCCTTGAAGCTTGAACTTGTCGATAAGCAAGGTACGAAAGTCGGCCGACGAGTCTGAAACGGGGAGCACATGGGGAAGTGTAAAAGGACTAACTAGGTGAGTTGGTATAGCGGTTCGGCTCGGCTGTCGACAGTGCCCCCGGGCCCCTTTGACTACACAATTGCTACTCACCCGCTAGGTAATCTACTTCCCGCTCCTCGTCTACCAGGGTCGTTAGGCACTGCATCAGTTTGCGTTTCTCAATTAAGGTGAGGTCTTTGCTCGTAAAGATGTCACCCTTGGAGTTGGGCGCCCGCATCAGCCGGCGGGCTTTGGTATCGGCCACGTAGACACGGTCCAAGCCTCGGAATTCCAAATGCTTACCCACACCGGACGAAACCAGGAGGTCAATAAGGTCCCCCCGGCAGTGGGCCAGGCGTGGGGTGAGGTCCAAGTTAAAGTCGCGGTTCCGGGCCAGGAGCGTGGCCAGGGTAAGATACTGTAGGGCCAGATCCAGCGAGCCGGTCAGTGAACTGGAATCGGCCGCCAGGGTCTTAGCAGCGTCCTCCCAGACGAATGAGGTCGCACCGGGTAACGGGCCGAGTCCAGGGAGGTACGACTGCAGCTCAGCCGGGTGGGTCAAGGCTAAACGGGCGACCTCGGCGAAATAGTCTCGGATAGTGGACGGGATGCCAGTTTCGCGTGTCGGGTTGGGGAAGTCTCTTGGCAACGCAGCCAGGGCGGTGCACAATGGACTGAACTGCTGCTCGGGTGCGCATAGCGGCCCGATTTGCAGAGCAAAGTTGGTGTAGGCTCGCCGTTCGCTTGCCACATAGTAAGGGGCATCTGGGAGGAGGTGATTGATAGAACCGACAGGCCAGTTGCCAACGGGAGTTGGGCAGATGAGGGGGGGGGAATATTAGTCCACAAATCATGGGTGCTATCGATCCCATGCGACGGTCATTGAGATGACTGGCCGGGGGGGGGGGCACCGGCTGCTATTTACCATCGTCTACGGCCTGAATGTGATCAGTGTACCAGCGGAGGAGGTCGGTCAGGTTGAAGCAGGTCCACTCGGCGCCGTAGTAGGGGTTGGCATCGATATGCAGCACAGTCTTGTCGGCACGGGCCAGGGCGCTAGTGAAGGTACGGTTAAGCACGTGGGGCGAGGCACAGGACCGGGAACAGCGTTAGAAAAGGGGGGGGTAAACTAGTTGGATGGGAGGTCAAAGCCTGTCGCCGCCCACTAGATGGACCCGGGCGTTAGGGCCCCAGTTTCTCCAACCATAGCCGTCACTTACCCGGCCAAAATGGACTCGGTGAGGCCGGTGCCCAGGACTATGCAATCATAGACGGTCTCGTCGAGGCCGGAAAAGGAGTCCATAGCAGAAATCTAAGATGCGACCTAAGGGAGTGGGGCTCGTATGCAATTCGGAAATCGCCAGGTGAAGGCGGCTATAACAAAGCGATTGGGGTTAGTCTGTGAGAGCAAATGGGATTGGACGAAGCCTTATAGTTAGCGAGCCCAGATGTGCAAGCCCAGAGCCTGGTGAAAACCACTTGTGGAGAGAGTACGCTTAGGCAACTCACGACAGGAACATCGCACACAACCGGTCAGTAACCCAGACCTGAATGCCCTCGCCTCTCTCTTTCACTCTCATTGCCAAGAGTCGAGAACTACAGGAAGTCAGCAGGGGGGGGGGCTCACCGAATCGACGGAGTCACACCACTCGTGCCGCGCTTCTCGATTCAGCACCCTACCTGTGCGCCTCTGGTGTAGGTCATCCACATCCTAACTCCGACCCTTCCCCATTGACCCCAGTTTCTTCTTCCTCCTCCTCGCCTGTAACTCTTCACTTCTCGGTCAACATGGCTCGCTCTCGGCCGTCACTTACCCTATCAGCCGCCGCCTTACAGGAGCCGGCAGTAACCGGTACGCCAGCGCGGTCGCCTCCGCCCTCGCACTACCCACGTAGCCCACTGGGTCTCCCGCCTGCCCACGTTGGCCGACCCCTACCACTCTTTCAGAGTCCGGACGATCGCCTGGGCGGTATCGGCATCGGCAGCCGTGGCCGACGTCTGACCGGTCGCCGGCGTACTACCACCACGCGACCCCGGCCCGTCAGCGTAGCAGGTTCCCTGGGCCCCTTACCGTCCGGCGCGTATATGCCCTCGTCGTCGTCCATATGCCGCCGCGCCCAGACCACCAACCTCCCGACTAGCCCCGGCTCCCCGCCTCCCGACACTTTGGGCCACCCCACCGCACCCTTCTCCACGTCCCTCGCCGCGCTCAATCAGTCCCTCACCAACTTATCCCTGCCCCGCAACGCCGGCGCCCTGCTGTCGCCTACAGTCTGGACGTCCACGCTCGATACAATCATCGCACCCTCACGGCGGAGTTCCCTGTTCAGCGGTATACTACCCCACGGTGGTGGCGGATCCGGCCAGGCCGCCTCCGGTCGGCCCGGTGAGGAAGTAGCCGACGCTGGTATCCAGCGTAAATCCCGTAAGGTCATCCACGTCCTCCCGCGCCTGCTCGCCACCGTCCCCCAGGAGTACACCCTCGCCCTGGGGTACGTCCACCGGCTGACTAAACGACGGGTCCCCAAGATCGTCGACGACAAGGTAAGTGGCGCAAAGCGGGGCCCGCCTTATATATTCAGCATAAGGCCCAGAATTTTACCACTCAACGCCAATGCGGGCCCCTCCGCCGGTATGTTCCTCCCCACAGCCTAGTAACCGCTTATCACGGCCGATCTCTGCTCCTCCAATGGTCACCCCCGACCAGCACGCCATGCAGGCCACGACGGCGAAGGTCGTGACGGCCACTGATAACCTCCAGGATTCGCTCGGGACGGTGCGGTCCGTGCAGTCCCTCGACCAGTTCCAAACGGTCAGCCAGCTGCTCTACCGGTCTCTACAGACCTTGGACATGCTCAAGTCGCGCTAGCTGCCTCATTCGTCAAGTACTTTGTATTTTTATAAGTAAATCTTGGTAATGGAAGAGAAAGCGCATCCAATGTGGACTGATCAGCAGGAAGGAGAATGGCCGCCTTAGTGTCTAGAGCACGAATGTTGGGCGGTCCTTACAGATAGGACAGTTATAGAGCAGGTGCGGCCCGGTCACGTATGTACTGGGTAAAGTGCCGTGGCCATGGGAAGCGGCCGGGTCCGTTTCCGCTGTGGCAACGTGGGTAGCCGGTGGTCCCGGACGGGCGTACGGGTCGGCCGGGATAAATATGTCCTCGGGCTGCAAAGTTGGCACCAGCTTAGTCTCATGTGGAGTACCACCACCCAGTGACCGTTCGTTGACGGAAGTGGACGGTAATGCCGGCGTGTCAAACGGTCCGCCGTGGCCAGCTGCGTTGGTGATACGGTCCAACTCGGCCAGAGGCAGGCGCTGGTCGGTGGTGCGGTTCCGGATGACCTTGCCACTGCGCGGGGGTGGCGGGGGCATGTTGCCCGCTACGGGGCTCCGGGCTGAAACTGCGGCTGGGGGAGGAGAGGTGGGCTCTAATGGTTCGGACGGAATGACCTGTTCGACAACGTCGACGGTGGCCACCGGTGAGCCTTGCAATACGGCCGCGATACTGGTCGACTCGTCAGGCGCGAAGGCCGGCACAGTGGGGGACGGCGGGGAGGTCGAGCGGAGGCTCGGTAGCGCCGGCGACGAAGGCGTCGAGGTCCGACGATTCTGGAGCATAGTCCGAGCGCGCGGGCTAGAGGCCACCTGGGTGGGACTAAGGGCGCGGCCAGGGCTGGTGTTCCCCACACTCCCCCCTTGGGTCTTGCGGTTAGCCAGCTCGCGCTGGGCAGCCCTGTGCTTCGCCTGGAACTCAATGTTTCGCTTCTTGAGTTCGGCTACCTGCGATGTAGCATGAGCCAGGTCTTGTCGCAGCCGGGCGACCTCTGCGTCCGACGAGGCTGGAACGGAAACGGCAGGGGCCTCGGCCTGTTGCTGGGAGATCTGGGCCTGGAGATCCGCGCGCTCGGCCTGCCACCGGGACTCGGCGGTCGCCGTCTGGTCTGCCAACTGTTGGGCACGTTGCTCCGCTGCCGAGGCGTTTGTTTGTGCGACCTCCGCCTTGGCCGCGACCGCCTCGTACTGTGCGCGCAATTCATCATTCTCGCGGTGCAAGGATTCAAGCTGGGCTTGTAGCGCCGCGGTGGCGGTGTCATTGGCGGTCTGGTGGCTCACACGTAGGTCCTCGTTCTCACGTCGGAGGGCGTCACGTTCAGCGTGTGCCTCCGCCGCAGCCTGCTGGGCCACCCGGACTTCTGCGGTAGACTGCTCTTTGGTGCCATCGAGTTCCTCCCTAAGACGCTGAGCTGCCTCACGGGCCGCTGTCATCTCGGAATCGGCGGTGGTCTGGGCCACTTGGAGTGCGTTGTACTTGGCACGAAGTTCATCATATTGGGCACCCAGCTCCCCGGCAGTCTTTTGGGCGGCAACGCCGGCAGCCTCCTGAGCCGCCTGTAGTCCGTCGTACTCGCCCTGAAGGGTGGCCAGCTGAGACCGGAATTCGGCTGCAGCCTGTCGAGCGGTTTCAGCCTCCGCCGTCACATCGGTCTTAATCTTTTCGAGCGCCTGGATGCGGGCCTCGGCCGCCACAGTGGCCTCCCCAGCGTCTCCATGCCGGCCGTGTAGATCGGCCAGCTCAGCCCGGAGGGCCGTCAATTGGACTTCTAGATCCGAGCTCGTCCGCTGTGCGGCGATGGCGTCAGCCACGGCAGTCTCGCGGGCCGCGTTCATCTGCTCTCGTTCGGCGCGCAAGGTATCCAACTGGGACTGCAGCTCAGTGGTGGTCGTCTGGGCAGCCATGGCAGCGGCGTCATGCGTCAGGCGCAGTTCGTCGCGTTCCGCTTGGAGCGCCTCCAGCTGCTGCTGCAGGTTGGCCGCCGCCAGCTTTGCCGCCTCCAGATCCCGGGTCCGCTCCTCCGCCGCGGCAGTGAGCTTGCGGACCGATTTCTCATTGACCTCGTGCTGTGTTTGTAGTTCCGCCTGTTCGCGGCGAAGGGTCTCCAGTTGGTGTTGTAGGTCAACCACGGCCTGCTGACTGCTGGCGGTCTCGGTGGTGGCCGCGTCGCGGGCGGTGCGCAGCTCGTCACATTCGAGGCGTAGCGAGTCCAACTGGGTCTGTAGCTCGGCGGCAGTCTGTTGGGCGGCCAGGGTCTCGGCGGTGGCCGCTTCCTGGTTTGACGATAGTTCGTCGTGGCGGTGTTGGAGTGCGTCGAGTTGGCCCTGCAGGTCGGCGGTCTCCTGGCGCGCCGCGCCTACGTTTGCTTCAACCTCTGCCCGGGAGGCCTCGAGTTCCCCTTGGAGTTCAGCTTGGGCCTGTTCGGCGGTGGTGGATCGAGTACGTAGCGTGTCACATTCCTGGCGTAGGGTAGACAGCTGCTCTTGTAGCTCGGTGTTGGTTTGTTGGATGGCCACCACGCTGGCCTGGGTAGTGGTCTGAGCCTCCTCCACCTGACGTGCAAGGCCAGCGTTCGCCTGCTCGGCGGCCTCCAGTTGAGCGCGTAGGGTGTCCCCGTCGCGGGCCGTAGTACCTAATTGCTGCTGGAGGTCCGTAGCAGACTGTTCGGCGGCGGCAGCCCGAGACTCGGCCTCTGCCTTAGCGGCTTCCAGCGCCTGCGCGTGCGCCTCGGCCTTAGTTGCCGCGGCCTGGTATTTGGATTGCAACTCTTCCTGTTCCGCACCCAGGGTCGCCAGTCGTTCTTGGAGCTCAGCGGCGGTCTGGCGAGCCGCGGTGGCCTGTACCCCGGCCTCGGATTCGGCGGTCGCGAGCTGGGACTGCAGGTCAGCGGCGCTTTGCTGGGCTGCCTCATAGTTGGTTTGCAATTCGTCCTGCTCGGCCCGGATAGTGACCAGCTGGGCTTCAAGGTCCTCGGTGGCCTGGCGTGCTGCAATGGCGGCCTGGTCGTGGGTGGCCCGTAGCTCGTCTCGCTCATGCCGGAGGGCCTCGAGCTGGTTGTGGAGCTCGGCGGTCGCCTGCTGGGCAGTCAAAAGCTCGGCCTCGGTGCCTGATTTGGTCGCCTCGAGTTGCTGGACTCGGTCCTGAAGGTCGGCGCGGTCCTGCTCGGCGGTCTGTAGTTTGGTGCGCATCTCCGTGCACTTGCGGTGAGTCTCCTCCAGTTGATTTTCAAGGCTAGCGACCGTCTGGCGGAGCGGTGCAATTTTAGCCTCGGTTTCATCCTTGTTCCGCTCGAGTTCCTCCCTACGGCTCCGGGCCGACTCGGCTTCGGCCTGGGCGGTGTCTAAAGTGGCCCGCAGCCCATCGCGTTCCTGCCGGACGGTTTCGAGCTGCCCCTGGACCTCAGACACGGCCACAGCCTGGACTTGCGCTTCGCTCCGGGACTGCTCCAGCTGGGCCCCAAGGTCAGCGTTGGCTCGCTCGGCCGCCCGGTACTTCTGCTCATAATCGTCGCGCTCTCCGCGGAGCGTTTCGCCTTGAATTTGTAATTCCGACGCAGACCGCTGGGCTGCGTCGGTATGGGCCATTTTTAGCTCGCCAAGCTCGGTGCGGAGGGCGTCTAGCTGCCCCTGGAACTCCGCGGCCGTCCGCTGGGCCGTGGTGGCCTGGGCTTCGGCCTCTGCCTTCGCTGCCGTTAGCTGTTCTACCATGGCCGCAGCCTTACTAGATGCGGTGCTGTACTTCGCCTGTAGGTTGTCGTACTCGGTACGTAAGGTTGCCAACTGATTCTGGAGGTCGACCGAAGTCGACGCCGCGGCATCCGTAGCAGCAGGCGGGGCGGTTTCGGTGGCAGGGGCAGCACGTAGTCCATCGCGCTCCAAGGTGATGGCATCCAATTGCTTTTGAAGGTTTGCGATGGTAGCTTGGAACTCGTCCTCCTTTTGCTTCTGGGTACGGAGTGCGCTTTGCAGCTTGGCAGCGAGGGCAATGTTCTTTTTCTTAAGGGACGCGGCGGTGTCACCACCGGCGGCGGCCGGTTTCGCCGAGGCGGCGGGTGGGGATGTACTCATCTCGGACTCCGGCGGTTGTGAATGCGGCGGAATGGAAACGGCAGTCGAGAGATGGGATGCGGGAGTTGGGTTGTTAAAGGACGAATGGGACACGAACTAGCTTTGGCGGGCGAACAATGCGAACGGATGATGAACGGTTGGTGATTTGTTCGTTCGAAACTAGGGTTTTACGGGGGAAACCTGCTGCCACCAGTCCGAGACATGGCTGAGTGTGAACAATGACAGTCTCTACAGCCAGCCAGGGTCGGTCACACTCTTGACTGCACAAACCCTAAGGACCCTCTCACCCACGCCGCCCGCCATCCCCTTCGCCCGAACGACGGACACCAACCTTGCCAACGCACCCCCCCTAGGTTTTGGGACCCTGCGCTACTGTACTGGACATTTTGTAATAAAAAAAACCTTGACCCAATTAGTTCCGACTGGCACCTAGAGTTGAGCAATTTATCCAGACACCAAAGGTCACAAAAAGGGGGCAAAGTACTACCCAAGTAGAAGGTGGAAGCCATAAATCAAAGCTGCGCGCGCAGCGTTCCAGAGGAACCAAGCCTCTTGGCATTGGCCTGCTCTTGGTTGCGCAGGACTCGCCGCAGAATCTTACCCGTGGCGGATCTCGGGATCTCCGAGACGAATTCGACCCCGCCCCGCAGCCGCTTGTGGTTAGCGACTCGGCAGTTGACGAACTGTACAATGTCGGCGGCCAGCGTTCTCTGGTCGACTTCGGTCCGGACCAAAGACGGATCAGCTGACACGACAAAAGCCTTGGGTACTTCGGTGACGTGTTCGTGGTCATGCATACCAATGACCGCCACGTCCTGGACTTGCGGGTGGGTAATAACCAACGCCTCGAGTTCAGCGGGCGCGACCTGGAACCCTTTGTACTTGATCAATTCCTTTTTGCGGTCGGAAATAAAAAAGTACCCGTCCTCATTGACGTGGCCCACGTCGCCCGTGTGCAAAAACCCCTTGCTGTCAACGGTGGCCCGAGTCGCCTCAGGATTGTTGAGGTACCCCTTCATCACCTGCGGGCCGCGGATACACAGCTCACCCGTCTGGTTGTAACCCAGCACCCGCCCGCTATCATCTACAAATCTGGCCTCCGTATTGGGCATGAGGACGCCAATGGAATTGACGTACCTACTTTCGCGCGGGGCCATATGACTCACGGGTGACAATTCTGTCATACCGTAGCCCTCAGTAAGCGCGATGGAAGAGAATCTGTGGCCAAACTCTTTGGCCAGGGCCAGGGGCAGAGGCGCAGCCCCGCACGTTATGCCGACCAGCGAAGAGAGATCGTGGCTCTTGACGGCGGGATGCCTAAGTATCCACAGAATAATGGGCGGTACCAGGTGAGCATAATTGATGCGGTACTTTGGTACCGACTCCAAGAAATTAAGCATGTCGAACTTGCGCATAGACACGACCGGACAGCCCTGTACGAGGTTGAGGTGCAGCAGGGTGTGCAAGCCGTAAATATGATAGAAAGGCAGGATACCAATCCAATACCTGTCGTCTTGGACGCTCGCCATAAGCCTATTAAAGGTGCGGACCTGACAGACGTTGGCGACCACGTTATAGTGGGTGGTTTCGACGCCCTTAGAGCGGCCTAGGAGAGTATCGGCACGACCACGGAGAACAGCAGGGCGAGATGGGAGGGAATTGCAGTGGCTAGCTAATGAGGCTTCTACACCGATGGAGGATATGCGAGGTCCAACGGCCGACAAAGCCTTCCATTGGGATGGCAGTAATGGTCTCTAGGAAAAAGGACCATAGTGGTTAGTTATCTACCTGTTGTGCCCGAAGAGTAACAGAGGTAGGCGGCCGTGGTGTGAACTTCATCCCGGTGCAGCGAGAGACGTCGGACGGGTCGGTCGCAGCGGAGGTCGTAAAGGCTCTTGGTGGACGTGCCGTGACGGTGCGGCTGTAGAGCCAGGATATTACTGGCTGCGATACCGACCTTGGAGGCCGCCTGGCCTGCTATTTCCAGGAAATCTCTGTCCGCGACGATGAAGGTTGTACCCGAATCCTTGAGCTGGTGGACCAACTCGTCTACAGTATATGCCGGGTTGACTGGGGTGGCGATGCCCCCGGCCAACGTCACACTCAATAGGGCCACCGCGTAGTGGACCTCGGGTGGACAAGTGATGATAGAAGGTGGCGTCGCAGTGCGGATTTGGGTGTTAGTATGGTTTGTTATTTTCAAGCAAGGGAACGCATAGAGAATTATAAGGCTGGAAGGGTGCAGCGGGTGTCCGGAATCTTCAAGCTGAAGACGGCCGGTTGATTGGTACAACAAGCACACCGCCAGCGAACAACTCTTAAAGCGAATTCGTAAGAAGATATGGCTGTTTTTTAAGAAAGGTGGATATGCCACCTCACTGTCGGGTTGCGCACGAATGATCAGATACGCCCACCACCATCAGTCACGTGGGGATAGACAACTGTAAAAAGGATTGACAGGGTATGTAGGCGATGGACTGACTTACATCGTTGGGTGATAGGAGCGCGACGACGGCACCCCTAGGCAGTCGGGCCACACTCTGCCAACCCGAGGCGATGGCGGTTGCGTTGGAGACCATCTCACCGATCGTTACAGTCTCGCCCGTTTTGGCATCGATGTAGACCGGGCGTTGCGGGTCCTGCCAGTACGGGGACTGGTCGATTGTATCAATTATGAAAGCGGCCACGTCCACCTCGGGGATGACGATGGGGTCCATGAGAGACTTCAAAATCATGTTGATCTAATACGAGGGAATGTGTGAAGGGTGTCAAGTATCCGGGCCGATTTGGGTGTCGCTAAATCGAACCATCGGCAGTATAGACAAGGAAAAATATGGCTTCTGAATTGATCGAGGCAAGACGATAAGGATAGAATCGACAGACAGCTCACGGCAGGATCGTGGATGAGTAAGCCAGTTTTATACTACACGAATAACCACTCAAGTGAGAGCTACATCCCCCCCCCCCTCGTCGTACCTTGCGAATCGGATAGAGGCTGTCCTTTACATTCTGAATAAGGCCATAAGTAGACAGCCAGTGCGCTACTGCACCCCTCTCGGTAGCCATCACGAGGCCTCTAGGCATACTCTTTATTTTATATCCTGCAGATTAATGCAGCTGGAAGGGAATTAGGGTGATAGCCATTCACAAGCAGTGTATTGAGGGTCACGTCAGTCGGCCGATGCCTTTTACCTCCGACTCGCAGACATTCCGCAGGCACATGCCTCCAGTTGAGCACCTGAGAGGAAGACTGTCGATTGGCGGAAATTTGGTGTACATATTACCAGTGTAATAGAGTAGGGCGGCGAGACGGGGCATGGGCCGACCCGCTGGGAGGATGGTTCCCTTAACGCACTCCATGGCTGTGGGGCTCTCCATGCAAGCAAGCCCTTGTTGTATCGAAAGTTAATCACCTACAGTATATGGCAGCAGGACCTCCTGCGCCAGTGGTGAGTCCATTAGTCGCTACTGTGGGGTGTAGGGGTGGGTACCTAATTCCCCCCCCCTCCACCTCACCTCCCTGGGGACGGGACACCCCACCATCACCGCCGATGCAACCGGGCTTCTGGCCAACGATTAGGTGTCCGGGGTGGTGGTCCCTAAGGACAGTGCTAACCGACGAACTATCATTGCTACCTTTTTACCAGCCGGCCAAATGAATTCCTCACCATACTGACAATCTCACTAGGTGGCCTCCTGAGTCCGCGACCGACTTAATTATAATCTACAAATGACCAACGTGTATCAGATAGCCCTTGCTTTGTGATAAATGGATGATGGTTCATCACCACCCCATATCAGCAATTTGATACTGCCTAGGTTAGATCAGCCGACGTCTGCTCTTCTCCGACATCAACATCCACCAACTCCGACCCTATTTGCACGGTCTCCCCCTCTCTAGACTCCTACTACATTACTAGATCTCTCTTTCCTTCAATTGGCACCAGGCGGAACATCGACACTACACTTACTTCCTGATGGCTACGTTGGCAAGGGAGCCCCCGCACAAGTGGATCGCCCCCTTTATACATATATTTTGCCTGTGGCTTACACTGACCAGTTGTGCTTGGTCGGCTAGGCGATAGCATGGCTGCTGCCATCATGCATGGGTCTTGGATTTCCCGTGATGATAAGTTTAAAGTAGCCTTTAGTACGGAGGCCAGGGCTTGGATAGCCGAGGACATTGAAGGGGTGTAATTGGTCCGCCGTTGTGGAGCCTAAATAGCCCGAACTTGGACCAATAAAGTGAACATTTTATACACAGGCACTTTAAAGCCCAGGTCGTACATACGGTAGGGACGTAGAGGGTTTTAGCCAGAGAGGTGAGGGCTGTGGAATGGTGGATGCCTTGATAAAAATGGCGTGAAATTCGTTCGGGGGGATGGAATCCTTTCCACGCCACTCCTTCCGATAATTGTGGTAGGATTAATTAACATGGTAGCTTGCTCCCCCGTAGGCGTAGAAAAATGAAGGCGGGTGAATTCTAGCCACCTGTGACTGGAGGAGGAAGGAGAGGTACCAGCGGACCAGTGTTATTCAGAGTCCCTACGTCAGGAGGTTCAACACTTGGCCGCGCCCGCCCGCCCGTCCTCGGCGTTGTGTTGAACTCTAGGGACTCGTTCAGTGTGACTTGGTTCCTGGCCAACTTGGTGCATTCCGACCCCCCCCTTACTACTGATCCCGCCAGACATATGGTACTTCCTCTGCGTCCCTGCCCGAGGCGCTTATTCTGATTCCACTCTAGTCCTAGTCTTTTATTTGGAAACCCCCGTCCAACGACAACCAACATACCTACCAAGCCCACCTCCTCACACCCGTCACCATGGCATTACCGACGCCTATGGGCGCTCTCTTCAATTACCGGCGAAAGCTACGCGCCTGGCCATCATCGCAGCGCGTGACGTTCGCCTTACTCTGCACCCAAGTAGCTCACGCCGTCAATTGTGACGCGGATCCGGCCGAGTGGTACGATCCTTTTAACCAAATGACCTACAGCTGGCTGGGTCTCGATGACTTTGGTAAGTTCCGGAAACTACCGACAGCTGGGCGAATGATACGCAAGCGTTATTGCCTATAGGAACTACAGGGGCGGGGCTCCTTGTCTAGACTACGAAATTACTCCATGCAAGCTCGAGTACTCGTGGCAGTCACATTAACTATAGCATGCGGTCTTCATCAATCGGCACCCGTCACTCTCGCACGCCCCTTCTAGACCCTGACATGTTCCCGGTGCCGGATACCGAAGAGGAACGTCGACTTCTGCTGCAATCTGTGGTGGAGAACCTGCGGGCCCGATCGGACCAGCTAACCAGGACGGATCGCGAACAGGCTCGGATCGACGACGACTGTGTGGTAATCAATATGCTGCTGGTGGCCCTGGGATTCTCCCAGATTCCCGACACGTCCGTTTCGTCAGCACAGCAGAACAGTGGTAACTCCTCGGTAACTAGCGCGGCGGGCTCACCCCCGCGGTCCCAGTCACGGCCAGGTTCGATGATCGTTACAGATCCCATCGAGGAAACAGGTAGTGCCGGATCGTCAGCCCGGGCGAGCAAAGAGCACGCACTGGGACTCCGCCAGGACGTCAAGTCGCAGACGAATACGGTGTTCAATGTCCAGCATGACGAGCTGGACGAGGAGTATGCCGTCGCGCCACCGAAAGACCGGTCATTTGACCAGCCCCTGCGGTCAGAATTCGGCAAGGATACCGCCGGGGATAGGGTTGACTCGCGATCGCCCTCACCAGCCCCGGAGGAGCTAGATGTCGCATTGTCCCACGTCGACCTCGATCCCAGTGATAACGCCCCGAACGAGGCCGTCGCCTATTCTCGGTCCGACTTGACAACGACCGCGGCGGCCGGCGAGCCAACGTTCCGCGCTGACCTGTACGTCTTTCACTACGATGCACGGTCCCGCGCCGTTCTCTTTGGCCTGGCGCATCACCTTGGTATCCCAATGCAGACCGTCTACGACGCCGAGAAATGGGTCGCCCAAACCATCTACGTGACGCTCACGGAATCTATTGACGACCACACTGCGCCTGCCGACCAGACCATCCAAGGGAACGATCTCCAGGGCAAAACCCAAGAGGCCCTATCCAACGACCGCCACCGCCGCAAAATCTGGAAGTATCTAGCGACGGGGGCCGCCACCGCCCTCGGTGCCACGGCCATCGGACTCACAGCGGGACTCGCCGCGCCGTTGGTCGTGGCCGGTTTAGGGGCCCTCAGTATCACCGGGCTAGCCTTCTTCTCGACCGCCGGCGGCGTGGCCCTCATCTCATCCCTATTCGGGCTGGCCGGCGGGGGGCTTACCGGCTACCGCATGAACCGCCGGGTCCGCGGTCTCCACGAGTTTAAGTTCGAGGATCTGGTGGCCAATGACGAGCGGCTGCCCGTACCGTCCCTCGTCGCCGCGATCCTTATCCCGGGGTTCCTTAACGAGCCCACCGAAGCGAACGCCGTGTGGCAGCCGTATTTCGTACAGGGCCGACAACCGCAGCCGTCCCGCGCGAGTCGCTACGACCCCTATGTCCTCCGCTTCGAAACCGAGGCCCTCCTAGCCGTCGGTAACGCCTTTAACCATCTGCTAGGCACCGAGGCCGTCCATTTCGCGGCGGGCCAGGTGCTCAAGCAAACCGTGCTGGCTACTCTTATCTCCGCCATGGCGTGGCCCATGGCGATCATCAAGGTGGGCCAGCTCATTGACAACCCGTGGTCAGTGGGTCTCAACCGCGCCCGTAGTGCCGGGGAGCTCCTGGCGGATGTACTCATATCCCGGGCTCAAGGAAACCGACCGGTCGTCCTGGTTGGATATTCCCTAGGGGCGCTGGTCATTTACCACTGTCTGCTGAGGCTCGCGGCTCGCCACGATGGTGAGGTGGTTGGGGGCGAGGGCGGCGGTGCTGAAGGCCAGAATAGCCGTGGCAGTGGGAATGGTGGTCCCACTGGTGGCACGACTGGTGGTGGGGTGCCGAGTGAGTCACGGCCAAAGCAACACCACGGCCTGGTCGACAGTGTTGTGCTACTCGGCGGACCCTTCGACGGCCAAAATTTGGCCACCTGGTCCCAATTGCGACGCGTGGTGGCCCGCCGGATCGTCGTCGGGTACTCCGCCAACGACTGGCTCTTGGCTTATCTCTACCGGGTCCAGGCGCTTAGTATTCACATGGCCGGGCTCACGGGCGTTTCCGACGAGGTGCGGGACTGCCTCGGTATCGAAAATCTGGACCTGACCGACCTAGTCGCCTCGCACTCGGACTATACCCAGCAGGCCACCGTCATTCTAGAGCGTGTAGATATCTGAAGGGAGGAGGGCTGTATTCGGCCCGGCCTCTCTCGTTGTACACTACTTTGTTCGTATCTTCTGTTACTCCAGTATTCGATCCCGCTCTTTGTGCCCGCCACGTCCAGATTGCGGCGGCACCAGGGGAGGGGCGGATCCAACAGAGTACATTGCCGCAGTAACGAGCCCTTAGCATAAAGGCGCCTTAGCAGGTTTCATACGCAGATAGTTTAGTCGGGGAGGGGTGGAAATTGACGGGTGGGATGGCATAACAAGACAGAGAGGAGAGAGGAGAGAGGGAGGGGCACGAGTGGAAAAGCGTGGTGGGCGATTCGATGTGTGGCAGAATGGGGAAGAAAGGAAGGAAAGGTGAATTAGGCATGTATGTATAAGTGGCCTATATATGTATCGGCATATATAAAGGGTGCATTAGGGCAGGGGAAGTAAAGGAGGGAAGGAGGGGGTGGAATGGAAATCAGTCAAAGGCGGTCATGAAGAGTAGAAGGGTGCGATGAGTATGGAGGAAGGGGTAAGGGGGGAAGACCCCGGAGACCGAAAGCAGGCTCATACGAGCTGGTGCTCTACGCATGCTTGGGCACCTGCTTGGCACTGTGGTTCTTGTGCTTCTTGGTCCGTTTGAGGGTGGCCGTCCCAGACTCGGCGGGCCGGCGCAGGACATCGGCCTCGGTCTCGTCTTCGTCGCGCGGCCGGGACTGTTTGGCGGGCATGGCGCTGCCGTTCATCGAGGTACTGGAGGCCGCCGTGGTCGTTGTGGTAGTGACGATGACCTCCTCCACGGTAACCTCGCCTAATGTGACGGGGGCGGCCGAATCGAGGGAGGCGATGGCAGCGGCGGCCTGGGCCGTAGCGTCGGCAAAGTCGATGCCGTCCGTAGCCTCGGAGGTCACGGCTTGCGCGACGGCCTCGACGGCCTCTTCGATGGAGGCGAGCGGTGGGGCCGCGATGGACTGCTGGCCGCTGGCGGTGAGACGGAGTTTAAGCTCCTGCTCGGTGCAGCGCCGGCCGTGCACCCGCAGCCGCTTCACGCCGCCGTCCGGGTAGATGCAGAGCTTGAC
>JANBPT010000718.1:0-25175 GCA_027575765.1 Tieghemiomyces parasiticus
TTCTTTCACTTTCTTCTCTACCTTTTCAAGAATAAAGTTCCCCATCAAAGAACTTGTTGCTTGATCATTACAGAGGTATAGTGGTGAGTGACCAAGGATTCACAATGACCAGGTGATATTTGACAATGGTCCACACCCAGTGGTGCACAAAAGAGTGAGGCTGGGATTATATATTGTTGCTGAAAATTTCAATTGTATGGAACCATGGCAGTGACCTTACTATACCAAGATAAATGAAGAGAGAAAAAGAAAATACTAAGGCTAAAATAGCTACTGAGCCCTTGCTTACTAATGCGGGCTTGCTATTTATAGTCTAGAGCAAGGGGAAAGACATGTATTATCCCGTATATAACTGGTATCTTTCCCTCAGAGATGTCTTGCGTATTGCTGACATCCCAGGTTGCCAGCACATCTGTTACATCTCTTCAAGAAGGAAAGCAGGTGTCTGCAAATCTAGTCTGTAAAGTGGACCAGGATCTGACAGTTGGCCCTGCCTTCAAAAGAATCTCTAGTGTAGTATAGGGAGTTCAGGAATATGCAGTCAATGTGGAGGTATCCAAATCTGCAATGCAAAAAAGAAGTGGATACCTATTGACAGAGTTACCAAACTAATAAAGTCTACAATATGTACCAGCAAACAAGCCTAAGGGGATAGTGGTACTAGATTTTACTAAGATAATGCCAATGGATAGTACTATGGGACAGAAACAATGGGAAATAAGCTACCAGGCCCTGTGTTGCATACTTGGGCCTGGCTTATATACTATGGCCATTATAAATGATTTGCGCTGATTGGTGGAGGGCCTGACTGGTCCCCCGTCTCTTCCAGGCCTCTCCCAGAGGTCGCCCGGTCTCTTTTCTTTTGTTTCTTTTGATAGTTGTATATGCGCGGCCTATTATAGTTCCTTAAAGCGAGAAGCCGTTCTTGGCTTCACAAAATGTGAAGAAGAGATAAATAAACCTGATTTTAATAAGAATTAGGTACCCTGAGGCAGGGTAGGGAAAACACTCCCCAAACCATTAGGTGCAGTTGGTTCGGCCTTAAATACAATAGAAGAATTTGAAAACATAATTAATGGTTCTCCGGTTGCTTTGGCTGTTTGTGCTGGTGGGCATTTTCCTGCCAACCTGAGAGATGAAACAAATAAAATCCAAAAGTCTGAAACAAGTAAAATTGAAAAGTATGAAACCCAAGTCATGGGAAATTAGGGATACTATTGGTGGGCGGTTTGGTAGATCGCTTACTGATCTCCCCATGCCTTGGGTTAGCCTATTAGCTTCCTTCTGGTGGTTCCCGTCCTTTTTCCAAGGCCGGAAGAGTCGTAGCCTTATACATGGTCCCCTCAGGAACCCTCAAGAGACCAAACTATGTTGGGTCTCCACAAAAAAATATAGGGTCCGTAGCTCAGTGGCAGAGCAATCGACTGCAGATCGATAGGTCCCCGGTTCAACTCCGGGTGGGCCCTCATTTTTGTTTTTTTTCTCAGGTGATAACTAGTTTAGAAGGTCCGCCTGCTAAGTTAGTTCGAACAATATGTGGACATAGATCCCGCTGGAAAGCCAATTAGGTTTATATAGAAATCAATGTGACTCTCATACCTTCTCAGGATACGTTGTGGTAGGATTAATGTCACATATCAGGTAGATCCCCCCAGTGCTGTAACCTTGAGAGCAACCCAACCAATTGCCACATAAGGGAATAGATAGATATTGCTATACCTAATTTGGATAGAAACCTGTGCCATTTCCTATGCCTTGCGGTCTGGCAAATCCTATATAGGTTATTTGGGTGCATGAGTCATCACTGTAGATTTATGTTCAGTCTAGTGTTTAAAAGGCCTACATAATGATTGGCTTTGATGGACATAGAACACCAATCATTTTAGTGGAGTGGGCAATTTTACACAGTTGTTGTAGGTAGGAATCTGGAAGTGATTGGTATAGGAATAAAGTGTAGCAGATAATGATCTTTTTTAGGGTGTTCTTTTTGTAGGCTCATATAACTGGTAAAACTTTGACATGAGTTATGGTTAGCATCATGCAAGATGGGTAGGTAGTTAGTACTTGCCTTGATCACAAGTTGGGAAAAAGTTAGTTGAAACCTAAGATGAATAGGGATCAGTAATGGCTAGTGGATAATATGACTTGATGCATGGTAAGGAAGGAAAGTAAGCTATTACAGCTTAGCGTTGGTATAGATAGTGGTGAAGATGAACCTAGTGACTTGCCATTTTAACTGTTGAGGTAGGAACATTGAAGGTGTTGGTTTAGTGTGATGGTTATAGGATAGCTCCTTAGAGGTGCTTCTTTCTACTAGAATCAGTTTTGCCAGGGTTAGATGTCATGTAACTACATTGTTGCATGATACATGTCATGGGCTGCTACTTCATCAAAGGGACAGTCATCTGAGTTGATTCTTTTCCATTGTCACCATTATCCATATGCTTTCCTCCCTTTCTGTGCTTGCATTTTCACAAGTATAAATAGGGCTGTTATGTCTCTTCAATAAAACAGATTTTCAAAACAATTTGGTCTTATAAGCAGTTTCTTCCTCCTCTGCATACTTATTACTGCGGATGACGTCATTTAGGGCCAATTCCAACTGCGTCCACAACAAAAATTGTAATTGGATAAACCGGCAAAGTACACAATTTTTAAGGAAATGATTTACTAAAAATGTCTACCAGGAAAGCTTAATCTGCTCCTCTGGGGGAGGCAGGTCTGGGTGTTTATTTCAAATTTTGAAGCAAGGGAGAACTAGTGCAAGGGTAGTAGACAATTATCAAGGCAAGACAACATAACAAGAGGGAGGGTGAATTACTTGATCCAATGATGTAAAAGCCAAGGTTATACAGGACACTTGGATAAAAGATAAAAGGCTCAGATTTTATTAGAACTAGGTTCTGTGGTAGGAAAGACCCCAAGGGGTGGTTTATTGCAAATGTAAGCAAGATAAAGAAAGTATATGATTAAGAATACTAGTAGTTAGGTTGATGGGCTTATATATACCCTAGAAGTGTGTGGGGATTAGGTCTTTGTTGGGGTCTTGATATTTAGTCATGTAGGCTCTGGGTGTGTTACCCTGGCCAATTGTAGGTGTTAGCGTGGCAGTGTTGGTTCCTGTGCAGCATTGTGGTGGGTTGCAGGGTTCTGTTGGGTGTTGGCATTTGGATACCAACAGGTACCCTGAGACAGGATAGAGAAATCACTACCCAAGCTCAGAGGCATTGGAGCTTGGGCTATAAATATTTATCTGTCTCTTCTGGAGGTTAGTGGCCCTTCTGGCCAGCCCAATGGTTATTATGTCACCCATTAGTCTCCTTGACATGAAACACAATAAATCTAAAAGTTTGAAGCACAATAGGCCATTAGATTATGGGACAATTGGCCCATCAGCTGGTGGGAAATCTACCAGAGGTGCATTATTGAAGAGTTGCCATTCCCAAGGCCTCAATCCTTTACCCTAGCCTTTGTAGTTGATCTGGTTAAGTTGGACTGACCCTTCCTAACGTTCTACTGTGCCAGGAATCTTCAGGGGCCCAAAATACTAGCTGGGCTCCACAAAATATGATGGTGTGTCAGGGCTTAAGGGATCTTAATAGATACTATGAAAAAGGTGTTAGTCAATAATTGTGGTTTTTATTGGGTTCTGCAAGAGCAGGTGTCCTTTTATAGAGACAGCAATCAAGAATAAAGTACAATAGAAGTGTGGTGAATGTAAAACAATGTGGCAGTTATTAGAAGACACTGAGTAAGGTGGTTAATCAGAGAATGTGAGAGTTAAAGGTGGATCAATGGTAAAAGTAGGATTATCAAAGAATAAAGAATAGTGGTGATATACTAAGCCCTGATAGCATGGTAAACAATAGGTATTCCGTAATGATCATAAGCTGGAGCAGAAGGGCGGTTGGTAGGGCGCAGTAGAGAGGCCCACTGTTGCACATGGGGTCTAAAACATCCTTTTTCAATTGATAGATTTAGTTTTGATGAATCAATTTTACTTTCTTTTATCAGGTTTGGACAAACCTTTGACTCCAATCCCATGTGATAGATACCAGACTTGTCACTTCATCAAAGGAACCTTTACTAGCTGTTTTTCATTCTTGTTTTCCAATTAAGCTTCTCTTTTTTTGAATATAAAAGGCGTGAACGTTGCCTTACAATAAATGATAGCACAAAAACCACTTTACTTATTATGGACCAAATTTGACACCTATTGTTTAATTATCTTCAGTTGTTATAACGTACTTGAGAGGGTGAGCTGCCATTGCTCACAACAAAATGTTGTGTACCAGTCCTCACAACCACAACCATATATCACAAATCCTTTATCAATTGCCACCTATTCTAAAATTGGGTCCGTGTTAGGACTATAACAGCTTTATCACTTACAATGGACCCATTGCCAAGTCCGTACCATTGTTAACAGAAAATCATCCTGATTCAACATTATACAACCAATTCTAACCACTTTGCTTTTACTCGATTATTTAAATTGCCTAAACTGGCGCCTTACAAATAAACTTAATTATTATCTTGATTTCTGACATAGTGCCATCTGCACTAAAAGTTTAAACCTTAATGCCATCTGCGCGCATTTGCTCCTCAAATTATTCTTATCCATCTGCTTGCTGGCAGTCCCCTAATTGCCATAACTAACTATTTGCTTTTTCCTTTTTTTATTGTTTTTTTGTACTGCTGTCAAGAAGAAATGTTGTGGATTGGCGCCCACAACTTAATCACCTCCAGATATTATTAGCTCAGCCATTATCACTAACGGATAAAGGCTGGAAGAGGCTCCATCATTGACAGTTGTTACTTTGTTTGCGTCATACTCAATTAGTATTTAAGGTTTGAAGCATGTCCACCAAATAAACTTCAGACTCTTTTCTGACCTTTTAATTAGTGCCATCTGCACCCAACCTACTATTGATCTTTGTGCCCACTGCACTGTCCTCCTGACTGACCTAAAGGGCTGGCCAATTGCCACTCCTCTGATACTGATATCTGACCCAATAGAGCGCACTACCACAACAGAAATGTAATTTAAGGGTATCAACGGCTTAGTAAGCAAGTTAAGAAAAGTAAAGGCAAAAGTGCAATCCAAGAATTCGTCCCCTTTCCTAGTTCCGGGCAATGGCAACCTGAAGTTCTATGTCCCCAAGGTCACCAAGTTAAAATAAACTTGGTAAACAATAAACTATAGGCTTGTGACAGTATGACGTAGAAACAAGGAAGGTTAAGGGTAAAGGCAGCGCAAAGTGCTGCAACCATCACCAAAATGTGATTCTAGGCCTTGGTTGATGGTCTTTGGTTGAGCCATACGCAACAATGGTCTGGACTCAATGGCAAATAAGGGGAAGTGGCGGTAAGGGTTTGTTTACTAACAGTGCTATTGTAAATAGTATGGGACCGCAATGGCACCCATGTGCATAAAGGAAATAAAAATAGAATAAAGAAATTGTACTAGAAGTAGCATAGAGAAAAATGTAAGGAAAAATTAACTGGCAAGCCCTTGCCTAGCTGCGCAGGCTTGCTTTTATACTGGGGTGCGGGGGAAAGGATCTACATCCCCCTGCATGGGGGCCGTAACCTTAAACCTTGATACCTGTTTTCCCCCTTAAGGTGTTTGGCAGTTGTTTACACTTTCCCAGTGTTGGCGTGCCTGTTAGATACCTTCAAGAGGCAAAGCTGGTGTTGGCACCACAGAAATGTGGTGCTCAGCCCTAGGCGGGGGTCTTCAGTTAGGCCTAACGTGACAACGGTCTGGGCCCAACAGCAATTCTGGGGGAATATGTCAACAATGGGATTGTTTACGTGAACGTCAAAATGTAAATAGTATGGAATAGGTACGGTGTGGTTATGAATATGGAAAATAAAATAAAATAAAGTTTTACCAGATAAATCCAAAATAGAAAAATAGCTGGCAAGCCCTTGCCTAACTATGTGGGCTCGCTTTTATACTTGTGCGACGGGAAGGATCTGCATCTCCCTGCATAAGGCATATAACCTTAAAACTTTAATCCTAGCTTTCCCCCTAAAGGGATTGGCTAGTGTTTACATTCTCCCAGTATTGACGTGCCCGTCAGATACCTTCAAGAGACAAACTGGGTGTCGGCACCACGAAATTGTAAAGCGGACCAGTATCTGGAAGCCGGTCCCGCTTTCAAAAGAACCTCCGAGTCAAAGTGGAGAATTCGGGAATATACAGTCGGACCAGGGCTGTCCGAATCTGTAATGCAAAGTTCAATAGGTTAACTATTGACGGAGAAAACCTCAAAACAAAATCTAGAAACGTTACCAACAAGCGAGCTTAAGAGAATATTGGTACTAGACTTTACTAACGGAATAGTGCCAACGGATGGCACTATGGGACAGGAATCGGGAATAAGCTGCCGGGCCCTGTGTTGCATACTTGGGCCTGGCTTATATACTATGACTATACTAAAGGATTAACGCTAATTGGTGGAGGGCCTGGCTGGCCCCCCGTCTCTTCCGGTCCTCTCCCAGAGGTCGCCCGGTCTCTTTTCTTTTGTTTCTTTCAATGGTTGTATAGGCGCGGCCTATTCCAGCTCCTCAAAGGGATAAGCCGTGCTCGGCTTCACAAAATTGTTGTGGATCGTCGTCCACAACTCAATCACCTCCGATACCTAAGATTAGGCCAGCCTTTATCACGACCTGATAAAGGCTGGAAGAGGCTTCGTCATCAACGATTAAGGCGTCATCGCCGATTTTTCCTTTCCTATTGAATATCTCGCGCCTGCCCTAACTAAATAAACTTCAGACTCGTTTTCCGACCGTTTTCTATAGCGCCGTCTGCGCTTGACTTACTTGATATCTTTCGCGCCGACTGCGCCGTTCCCCCTGACTGACAGCCAGAGTTGGCCGACTGCCACTCTTATGTCCTTGATTTTGGCCGGCTATTCTCCCGATACCGCAACAAAATCATCAGCTTCTGTGGCGCAATCGGCTAGCGCGTCTGACTGTTAATCAGGAGGTTGGTGGTTCAAGCCCACCCAGGAGCGAATTTTTTAGGTGTTGGTAATTCAATTACTTTTTTTATTGCCAAGCTCCTAACCCGGCGTCAATGGAATAGTTCATTTTCACCAGAATCCTGTTTCCGCTGCCTTCCGATTGATGGCCTCTCATTACCCCTCACTGTCTACAGCGCTACGCAATCTGTGTTTGTCACTAGCTTGCCCATCGCACACTTCTGAATCCTCCTCTCACATGGCACCTATAACACCGTGCGTCCCCGCTGGCTTGAGGGATGCCCATGTCGATGACTCGGAGACAGTTGAACAAACATTGGCGATTTCCCCACCCCGGCCTTCACCGCTAAAACCTCACCCGCCTCCCCAGTCCGCGCCCCCGGGAAAAAACAAAGGTTGTCCACCACCAAGGGTGCGCGCGGCCCGCTCGCCACTTCAGACCCGACTCCTCCATCCGCACTGGAACCTGCTACGTTCGGCAGACGTGGACGGCATCGCCGAGCTCCTCGCTGTGGGACAGGCACGCCGTATTATCGTCATGAGTGGGGCAGGCATTTCGACGGCGGCGGGCATTCCGGATTTCCGATCTCCCGACACGGGCCTGTACGCCAACCTACAAAAGTTCAATCTGCCGTATGCTGAGGCTATCTTTGACATTGATTATTTTCAAGAGAATCCGCAGCCCTTTTACGCACTGGCCCGTGAGCTCTACCCGGGAAACTTCCGCCCAACCCTGTCGCACTACTTCATTCGGCTATTGGCCACCAAAGGTCTGCTACTTCGTAACTTCACACAGAACATCGACACGCTGGAACGCGTGGCTGGACTTGCCGATGAGTATCTGGTCGAGGCCCACGGCTCGTTTCACACTGCACACTGCACCAACTCCGCGTGCCGCCAGGAGTACAGCCAGGACTGGGTACGTGATAGGATCATGACCGGCATGGTTCCGATATGTCCAGCCTGCGTGACAGATGTGAGCGATAGCGCAGCCCCGTTAAGCCCCATCGGATACGTCAAGCCAGACATTACGTTCTTCGGCGAGGCGCTGCCGCCTCGATTCTTTGAAAAACGGGCCAGCGATTTCACAGTGTGCGACCTCCTCATCGTTATGGGTACCTCGCTACAGGTCCAGCCGTTTGCCTCACTGATTGACCAGGTCTCACCCCGAACCCCACGCCTACTTATCAATCGCGAAGTCTGCGGGGTTCACGGTAGCGGCCCTCGTACCGGGTTTGACTTTGATGGTGTAAAGCAAAAGCACCGCCGCGACGCGCTGTACCTTGGCTCGTGCGATGATGGCTGCTTGCGGCTCGCCGAGCTGTTGGGTTGGAAGGACGAACTACTGGCACTGCACGCGTCTGAGCACACGCGTCTGGCAGCCGAAGAACGGACGTATGCAAAAGCCAAGCCGGTTACTTCCACGGCTTCGTCGCCGGGACCAAGCGAGAACTTGCCACTGGACCCGGCCCTCGAGGATCTCGCCCACAACGTGGCGAAATCCCTACACATTGGAGAGCGTGCCGACTTAACCGGTAACCAGGAGCGTAATAGCCCTGACCCTTCGCCGCCCAGGTGAGGCGAATCATATTCCCTAGTTCCTTGCAAAGTGCTTAAGCCTAACCAGACTAGATACCTCCGCTTGGAACGGGCCAGTTCGCCTAGAGCCCTCCATAGAGTACCCTGCGATCCTTGTAAACTATGTTGGACCTATCTCCAAGCCCTCCCCGCTCTTCCCCTCTTGAATTTAGTTGTCTCCATCTCTGGGTCGCCGAGCCGTATGGTGTTATCGACGTTGACAATATTTTTATTTACACGGAAAATTTAGCACTCTGCCGACAAGCGCCGGATAGTGAAAGTGATGACCCTCGGAGGGGCAACAAAGAGACACACAAATAGCCATCGGGGGAAGAATAGATACAATTGAAAGTGTAGAGAAAACAGTGTGCTAGTGCGGCTGGTTCATGCGGATTTACATGGGGCTGAGGTCTCCCTCGAACTCCTCAAACTGCTGCCGGTCAGTGGCAAACTCCCCGTTCTCAGAGTCATTGGGGTGCATAAAGGGCTGGCGCCAGGTCAGAGCCTCACGGCGCTGCATGGGGGCATGCTCTTCGGTCTCAGGAGCGAGCTGCTTGTTATTATTGTTGCGGCCCGCCACCTCGTCCATTTCCTCTGCGGTGATGGGCGACACCGAAACCTTTTTCTTCGGGTTGTTGGGAGACGAGTTGGAAGAACTAGTCGGAGCTGCACCGGCCAAGTCGGCTTCCTGCTCCACTGGCAGGGCTGTCACGGCGACGGTGAAGGCAGCAAAAGCAGCGATGGCGAGAGTAAAACGCATGGTCGGAGAGGTGATAGCGGGTTGAAGGGAAGGGGACAGAAGGTAGTAGAGTGTAGTGGTAGGTTGTGATGGGCAAAGTAAAAGATGATCTTGGCAATAAAGAGAGCCAAGGGCCGGCATTTAAATAGACAGGGTTGTTTCGCGCCCAGCCGTGCAAGATTAGGACTCGGAGTTGAAGGAGAAAGGGGCGCTGGTGACGGATAGAGACACCATGGGCGACCGTAGCTACCCGGCTTTGGCATGCCGGCTGGTAAACCGGAGCCCGGAGAAAGCGGCAGAGGGAAGGGATTCGATAGCCACGTACAACCGCGGCTAAAGATTAAAAACAGGCGCGGGCTTGTATCTCCGCCACCATTCCTGTGGATCGTTTAGGACCATCGGGCCGAGCGGCTATTAGCTGGTATTCTGCTATTCCGACTAATAAAGTACGCCGCCTCAGCCCTAGGAGGCGCCGGAAACGGTAGGCCAACACATTGTCCGGTGGTGCGACCTGGGAAGAAAGGGCCGGGAAGAATCCAACCGTCACGAACCGACCGTACCGTGGTGGTGTACAGGGCTTCTGTAATGACGCCTTTGTAGCTCAGCCGGGTCCTGCCAATCGGGGGTCGGATACTAGTCTCGGCCTGGCCCGGGCGCAGAGCTCGTTCGCCTCCCTCTTCCGTCCCTCTCTCCTTCAGCCGGCGGGCTTTTATCCTATCTAACCCCTCTTTTTTACTCGCTGTGCCGAGCCGTCTAGGGCTGCCTAGAACTGATCGGACACCGCCACAGATGCCGGCCAGCAAACCGGGCTGCTGCTTGGTACTACCCGAAGCCGCAGACTGTCCGACGTGGTAGTCCTGTTGGCTTTCCCCTGCTCTATTTATAGGTGAATGACATCCTTGCCTGGTCTCGCGCCCTCTGATCCCTGCAAGACGTAAGGGTGTGGTCGAAAAATCACTGTCTTGTAGTGGCAATTGAAGTGTGGCGCTAATTGGTCTATGTAGTCATCTCGGAGTTGATGCCTAAAGCGCAGCATGGATAGGCACGGCCCAACCACTGTGTCACGGATACTGCCGTGGCTCGCGCACAACAGCCCTCAGCGGACAATGGGCCATCCATATCTGATACCCCAATTTCAGGGCTAGCACTGCGAGATATAATGGGACGCCATGAGGGTAAAACACTTGAAGCAGCCAGCGTTGGTTCCGCTCAGGCAATGGCAATAGCCCATACTACTCTCAAAAACAAGACAGTCCACAGTTTAAGGCCAGTCTGGCCGAAAAGGTCCTGCTGCGAATGGCGACTGTTTTCTCCATCCCGCGTTGAAATCTCCCCAAGGGGTCAGTGGTTTTCTCCTTGCATATCCCATGGGGCCTGCCATAGCTCTTGGCCCTTCCCTTTGGCTCCACACTCCATTCTAAATCTACGCGCACTGCAAGGTGATGGGAGTTCGCGTTTGTTGATCAAGGGGAAGGGGAGCCTAGGGCCGAAGGTTGCCAGGGCCAGAACGTGCGCGCTAATTGGTCAGCATACAGTGCTGCGCGCAATGCACTCTTGCCCATGGGCTACTCTACATTGTCTGTTTAATCCCTCACACAGGTGTCTTCCAGCCCTTGGTTCAATCCTTGCCTATCCGCTACCACCATTAATTGAAATATACGTACCTCACAACCCCTTGACGACCCGCATTCGACTATCCGTGCGTGTCTTGGATGCATATCAAACAAGTACGTGACATCTGCCAGGCTGCGCACTTTAACGTCCGCCAGGGAACAGAAAGGGCCTTATGAGCCATGTTGAGCGGAGGGAGGGATCCCGCTACTTAATGCGGCGACGGTACATTCCGCATCGTCCGGTTGGACCGTGCACCGCAGTCGATGGACCCCCCGCCTTTCCCCTCTCTGGGCCACGACAACTAACCTGCCCCCTTCCTACACCTTGCCGATGCCCCCCGCCCTCTATTCAGATCATTATCCAGGGCTTCAAGTCCTACAAGGACCAGACGGTTATTGAACCGTTTAGCCCCAAGCACAACTCGGTGGTGGGTCGCAATGGTTCAGGCAAGAGTAACTTCTTCGCTGCCTTGCGGTTCGTGCTGAGTGATGCCTATACGAACATGAACCGCGAGGAACGCCAGGCTTTGCTCCACGAGGGATCAGGTGCTGCCACCATGTCGGCCTTCGTGGAGGTGATATTTGACAATTCCGACAATCGGTTCCCGACCAGCCGCAACGAGACCGTCATCCGCCGCACTATCGGCCTCAAAAAAGACGAATACTCGCTCGACCGTCGCTCCTCCAGGTAAGAGACAAGGGGCCGTTCACTGCGTCACAATACCCCGCTCCCCAGCAGTTTCTACCGGGGTAATATTTGGCGTCTAGTTAACGCCCCTCTACCCACCTGCCTACTTGTAAAATACTTCGCCATAGCAAAACCGATATCATGAACCTCCTTGAAAGTGCCGGCTTCTCTCGGTCGAACCCCTATTATATCGTGCCACAGGGTCGCGTAAGTCACCGGTTAAGTTCTGGTTTGCTCCGCAATGCATTGATCATCACATCTGATGATCGTCTAACACCTACACTCCACTCTGCTTTGCCTCGCCTACAATACCAGGTCACATCCCTCACCCACGCCAAGGACCAAGAACGCCTCCAGCTGCTGAAAGAGGTTGCCGGTACTCGAGTCTATGAGACCCGCCGCCAAGAGAGCGTCAAGATTCTGGACGATACAAGTAGGTAGCCACACGGTGGGGTATAAGCAGATGCAGGTGTAGTGGTCGTCGCATACCTGTGTCGTTCTGTCTAACCTTCATTGCGCTTTTCCTACCTAACTATTTAATCGCAGATCTGAAGCGTCAGAAGATTACCGACGTTCTCAAGTACATTGAGGAGCGCCTGGCCGAACTCGAAGAGGAGAAAGAAGAACTCAAGCATTTCCAGGAATTTGATCGCGACCGCCGCTGTCTCGAGTACACCATCTACTCGCGCGACCAAACCGAAATCGTTGACCTCCTGGAGGAGGTAAGCTTGTCTCATATTTTTTTATCCTCCTTGGATGGCCTTGCTTCCGACATCAGACTGGGAAGTCTCAATGCCGGGAAACCCCGGCGAGGAGACTACTGATCCACCGGTGTTCACGCCTTTGTCTACTTCCCGCTACCAAACCATGGCATTTTCAGCTCGAGGAGGACCGCCGCCGAGACATGGTGGGCTCCAATCAGAAACGTGAGCAACTGTCCGACCAGGAACGAGCCATCTTGGTAAGTCTGATCATAGCTTGCCTATAATTGTATTTCCCTGTTGATTTTAAGTATACAGAGTCGGATTTTCTATTCAATCGTAGCAGACGAAAAGCCTTCTCGCGCAATGCGAAGCCTCCCCTCCCCTGTCGGTGCTCGATCGCTGCCACCTTCGAGCGCCCTGTCGAGCACATGCCCACCATCTAATACGTACTACCTGTCTCTCTATATAACCTGAACGCCAATGCTAGGATATGGAACAAGAGGTACTCGAGCTCCGGCAGAAGTCCGAGTTTCAGAGTATTGAAAAACAGCGCTGCATCGAGGAGTACGAGGAGAAGGTCAAGAGCAAGGCCCAGCTCGAGATCAGCCTCAACGACCTACTCAATTCCCAGAACCTTCAGGCCGGCTCTCAGGTGAGTTATGCAACATTGGGAGGGCACCCCGCCCGCAGCCGCCCTTTCGTGCTGTACCTCGACTCTCGAGCCACCGTCTATTATCGCTCATGTTTGACTTTTGTTAATCAACCTCCACTCCCCACAACTGCCGCAGAAATCCATGAAGAAGGAGATTGCGCAGCTTGAGAAGCAAGTACAGGAGAAGGAGGCTGAGCTGGAGGCTCTCATGCCTGAATACAGCGAAGCCCTCGCTGAGGAACAACGCATCCGCCAGAGGTAAGCCGGGTTTATTCATTAAACCGTACCGCCTGAGCCGCTCTGCGGTCCACCTAGGCTCTGGCTCTCATGGAAGCCCAACCTACTTCCACCGATTCTCTATTTATTCACTCCCGCGGTCCACCTCTTTTTTTTTGACTCTCCAGTTACGAGGTGGTCACCACTCAACGCCAGGGCATCCTGGCCAAACAGGGTCGCAGCGCCCGGTTTAAGAGCCAGGCCGACCGCAACACGTGGCTGGACCGCGAGATTCGCGCCGTCCAGGCGACGGTGCACACTCAGAGTCAGCAGGTGCAGGTCCTGGAAGCCGAGACGGGCCAGCTGCGTGAACAGTGCCGTGATGCCAAGGGTGCCATCGCCGCCACTCAGTCCCAGCTCGAAGCGCTGGCCAACGAGGCCCGTAACCTCGACCAACGGGTGGCCACCTTGCGCGACGACCGCAACCAGCAGTTAGACCGACGCAAGGCGTTGTGGCGCGAGGAAGCTATGGCCGACGCCAAGTTGGGCACTCTGGTGGAAGAACTGCGCCGTGCGGAGCGAACCCTTAGTGGTATGATGAACAAGGCCACCAACCAGGGCCTACAGTGCGTACAGCGCCTAATCAGGAGTGGCGAGATGTCTGGTGTGTATGGGCCGCTGTATCAGCTATTCGAGGTGGACGACCGTTACAAGACCGCGGTGGAAACTATCGGCAACACCAGCCTGTTCTATGTGGTGGTGGATACTGATTCCACTGCCACCGCATTGCTGGAACGACTCCGCCGCGAGAAGGCGGGACGCGTCACGGTGATGCCGCTGAACCGGATGCGACCCCGCGCCACAGAGTACCCGGCCGCGTCAGATGCCATTCCGATGTTACACAAGCTGCGCTACGACGCACGCTACGAGTCGGCCCTGCGCCAGGTGTTTGGGAAGGCCGTGATTTGCCCTAACCTAGAGGTGGCCGGGGCCTATGCGCGGAGCCACGGGGTCACGGGGGTAACCTTGGAGGGTGACCGGGTTGACAAGAAAGGTGCGCTGACGGGTGGGTACCTGGACAACCGGCGCTCGCGGCTAGACGCCGTGCGCGATCTGAAGCGTACCCAGGTCCAATGGGACGAGCTACACACCGCGGCCGGATCAACCAAGGAAGAGATCAGCAGTCTCGATGCCCGCGTCACCCAGATCCTGAGCGAAATCCAGGTATGTGAGGCGCAGCGCCGCCGAGCCACCGACCAACGATCCTGGATCCAGATGGACGCTGAAAATAAAGGCCGCGAGGTGAAGGTGTACGAGGAAACCCTAGCCCTCAAGGAAAAGGCTCTCCTGGCCGCCCAGGCCCGTATCACCCAGTGGAAGGCCCAAATCGAGGCCTTCCGCACCGAACGTGCCAGCGTCTTCACGTCCGACCTTAGCCCCGCCGAACATGACCATCTCGAGCAGTTGGGGACCCAGGTTGAGGCCCTGAGCAAACAATTGGATGCGGCCGCAAGTGGCCGAGCGGAGGTAAGTTCTCACGATTTTGATGCGACGATCTGCACTTCCTGATGAATTCAGCCCCGACCGTCCAAAGGAAAAGCACCTTTACTTACCTCACGGTTGCCGGGTTTATCATTCCGATCGCATATCCTATAATTGCTCCCTGTTCAGCTCGAGGGCCGCAAGAACCTACTGGAGAACGAACTCAACGCCCGCCTGGTTCGCCGCCTGGCCGAACTGCGCCGGCGGGCCGAGGAGGCCGACGCACACGTATCCGACCAGACCGTACGTGATCGCAAGCTGAGTCTCCAGGCAGCAGAAACCGAACTGGAGCGTCTAACCGAGCAGATTCAGGGTAAGGTATCGGGCCTTCCGCAGGTTAAAGGCTCGGGACTGGCACCCAGGGGGAGGGTGCGGATTAGTTGGGACACAGATGGTGGTTGTCAGCTCCGAAACTACCGACTGCCAACCCCCTTGCCACCGCCGCTAACCACACGTGCACACGTACCTCCCGCCCACCGCTCTCACCCTGCACCGCTACTTACGGCTCAATAGATATCGAGGCCCAACTGGAGGCTGACACCGCCGCCATCGGCGATCTGCAACAGCGCCTGGAGCGCGCCCGCACCGACCAGCAGGAAAACTCGCGCCGGCTGGAGAATTTGCAAAAAAATGCCGAGAAATATCTGTCCCGGCGCAGCCTGCTACTGCAGCGCAAGGAGGAGTGCATGCGTAACATCCGCGAGCTAGGGGTACTGCCAGAGGAAGCCTTCAACAAGTATCTCGATACTTCCACTCAGAAACTTGTGCGCAAGCTGCATAAGGTCAATGAAGGCTTGAAAAAGTACAGCCACGTCAACAAGAAGGCTTTTGAGCAGTACAACAACTTCACCCGCCAACGTGACGAGCTTCTCAAGCGCCAGGACGAACTGAACGCATCATTCAAGGTAGGTCACTGGTTTCTGATGACTACATCGAGGATCTGGTTGTGAGACGGTCTAGACGCCACCCCGAGGTCACCGAGGCCTTGGACCGGCTTCTCTCGCCGCATGTGCAGACGCTAATCCTGCCCACGATGCCTTGGCCCTCTTTTACCCCTTCACCTATAACCTGCAATAGTCCATCGAAGATCTCATCGAAATGCTGGACCAGCGCAAGGACGACGTTATCGAGCGCACCTTCAAACAGGTGGCGAAATACTTCGCCGAGGTCTTTGAGAAACTCGTCCCTGCTGGCAAAGGCCAGTTGATAATGCAGCGCCGTTTCGACCGGGTAAGTAGGCGGTTTATTGGCCATGCTCTGGGTAGCTTGGAAGATTTGGGGTACACCAGGAGTCGGGGCTAACCTATCGATGCATTTCACTTGATATGTTCATTTTGATTTACAGAACACCATGGACGACTTCGACGAGGCCACCCCCAACGATGGCAATGTCGAGAACTACACGGGCGTGGCCATCAAGGTGTCTTTCAACAGTAAAACCGACGAGGGCCTGCGCATGCAGCAGCTGTCCGGCGGTCAGAAGTCGGTGGTGGCGCTGGCGCTCATCTTTGCGATCCAGCGCTGTGACCCGGCGCCCTTCTACCTGTTTGACGAGATTGATGCCAACCTAGACGCCGTGTATCGCACAGCGGTGGCCCGCATGATCCACGAGCTGTCGGATAACGCCCAATTCATCACCACGACGTTCCGGCCCGAAATGTTGGCCGAATGCGACAAGTTCTATGGGGTCACGTTTGTAAATAAGGTGTCTCACGTTAACAGTATCTCCAAGGAGGACGCCATGGGATTCGTTGAGCAGCAGCAGGTGTAGCGAAAGGGTCCACAGTTGGGCGTGACTGACCCTGATCAACAAATACGTACCCCCCTTTATTATATTACCCTGCTCAGCGCCTTCATTTCAGTTCCATATCATTGGTAGACATTAAACCTAAAGTTAGGCCAGCAGCACAGAAGGACTGACTTAATGACGCTATGACTGGGCAATCACCGCTGGACCCTGTCGAGGTATAAGCTCACGGGTCGCGACCAGTCAGTAGAAATGGGTTGCCACAGGCGAAGAACACAAGGGGGGAGAGATTTTGACCTACCGATTAAAATAAAAACAAGAGGAAAGGAATCCACGCCATCCTAAACGAGTAGCGGCCCCCAGCTGATTGACACCTAGCATTCCTACTACACAAAGAGTGGCCACTACGAAGGCGGACAGTTGCATAGTGGCAACCTCATCGTTCCCCCTTCCCCCGACAGCCCAGATAAAAGTCACTACCTACTGACTAGGGATCTTCCTCATCCCAACACCTTCCCAACCCTGGAGCACGACGCCGCGTCGTGACCCTGCGAACCCGTCTACGTTTCTGGCTCCGTGTGAGACCCCAATTGACTGCGCACCCACCCTTTTTACATTTCTCCACTCTACCTCCAAGTCGAATTTACTTCTCCCCACATCACCTCCTCCTCCTCGGCAATAGCCTCGCGTAGGAGTTTGGCTTTGCTCGACATGGCCTTCAACTACGTAGCTACGGCCCATAAGCCGACATCGATCCGCCACGCCATCAAGGGTAACTTTCTGTCGCCCGATGAGACCAACCTGATTTTAGAGTAAGTACATACGGTCCCCGCTGGCGTCTCTATACGCCCTCCCCCGCGGGTCCAGCACGGGGCGACGACCCTCACTGTACCGTACCCTGTATTCGGCCTGGCACGACAAGGAACGGCCTGCGCACTTGGCGCTTTTAGTTCTCTACATCCAGTCCTCACCACCTCTGACCCTGGCCTCTAACAACCATGTGAACCCCCTCTCCCTTCACTGCAGAAAATGCACCCGGATCGAGATTTTGCGGCTGACCCCAGGCGGTCTGGTTCGTACCTTCGAGTTCAGTTTTAACGGCCGGATAGCGTCCATGCAGCTGTTCCGACCCGAGGTAGGTATCCTGACGGGTTGTCGTCAACGCCGAACTCAACGGCCTACAGTCGTTGTACCATCCCTGATCGACAAGTCAACCAGTATGTTAATCTACCCGCCACATTGTTACCTATCTATCTCGTTACCCAATATCATTCCCTGCAATAGGGCCGCTCGACCGACCTCCTATTCATTGTCACCGAAAAGCACCAGATCTGCGTGCTCAGCTGGGACCCCCGAACCCATGGACCTGTGACTGAGGCCACCGGCGACATGACCGAGCTGGTGGGCCAGCCTCGTGAGAACGGGCCAATTGGTCTTGTTGACCCGGCCTGTCGGGCTGCCGTGTTGCACCTGTACCACGGTACCATTAAGGTGGTGCCCATGGCGACCCCGTCCTCTCTACGCAAGGTTGGGAACGGTCGGCCTGACCCTACGGGCGCTGTGCGATCGAATGCCCTTGTCGACTTGTATCCGTACAACCCAGCGTTCGGGCCAGTCACGGGAAAAGGGAAGGATGCGGCTGCCCTCCCTCGCCCTGGTGACCTCCACAACGCCTTCTTGGCGCGCATCGACGAATTTGAACTGATTGACCTGGTTTTCCTACGAGATCTCCCCGTACTCACCCTCCTGACCCTGGCCCGGGACAGGGAAGGCTCCATGCAGCTTAAGTCGTACGCAGTCGGCCTCGATGCCCAGGAACTGAGCCCGGGACCCTACCCAGTCTACCAGGTAGAAAGTGGAGCCAACCTGCTGATCCCGTTAGCCGATGGGGCGGTGGTGATTGTCGGCCAGGTCACTCTGACGTACTACCAGCCCCCGCGGGCTGCCGTGGTAATTTCCATCGCGCCCAACGAGTTTCAAGTGTACACTCGGATCGATGCGGACGACTCCCGAATCCTGCTGGGTGATGATGAGGGTACGCTGTTTATCCTTATCCTACTGCGCAATGGAGCGGGTCACGTTACAGACCTCAAACTGCAGCGCCTCGGAACCACGACAATCGCCTCCGCTCTGGTGTACCTGGACGATGGGTATGTTTATGTGGGTTCGCACTATGGTGACTCCCAACTGGTGCGCTTATCCGAGAAGGCCGTGACCCCCGGCCAATTCGTACGAGTGGTAGATACCTACCCCAACTTGGCACCCATCCGGGATTTCTGTGTGGTGGATACGGACCGGCAGGGCCAAGGCCAGATGGTGGCCTGTTGCGGAGCTTACAAAGGAAGTACCCTGCGCGTCATCCGCAACGGGGTCGGGATTGAGGACCAGCTTTTCATTCCCATATCCGGGGCCAAGCGGGTATGGTCTGCCCGGACAACCTTGGCCGCACGGGACGAGTCCCTTTTGGCGGTTGGTTTCGCGAACGAGACCCGGCTCCTGACCCTTGACCGCGGCGAGTTGCGCGAGGCCATCGGGTTTGTAGATTTCGTCGGCGACCAGCCCACCCTCGGCCTACAGACCGTGCGGGGTGGTCTACTAGCCCAGACCACGGCAGTTGGGGTGCGGCTGCTTCGGTTCCCCCACGGGGGCCGGGTTGACGAGTGGCTGGCTCCGGCCAAGGCCCGCGTTCAGCTCGTTAGCACGCAGGCGGACAGGATCCTGTTGACCATGCAGAGCGGGTGGCTCGTGCACCTCGAGATCCAGGGAGAGAAGCTGGTAGAGCGCAGCCGGCGGCAGCTGCCCCATGAGATCGCCGGTCTGACCCTCCCTATCAGCGATGACCCGGAGGCGGCGGATACCGTTTCTCTATGCGCCGTGGCGTGCTGGGCAGACCCGGCTGTATATACGCTGACCCTGCCGGACCTCGCCGACGCCGACGTTAAACCCCTGGGTACCGGTACCCTGGTCCGTTCCTTGGCCCTAGCCCACCTGGACGCCACGCTGTACCTGCTGGTTACGCTGGGCGACGGCGGGCTTCACCACTTTCAGTGTGATCCGACCACTGGCGGCCTCAGCGACGGCCGCCAGGTCCGCCTCGGCCACGGACCTGCGCGACTGGCGCCGTTCTACACCCAGAACGCTCTACACATCTTCGCCGCCGGCGACCGACCCACCGTGATCTACAGTCGCGGCCGGAAGCTCCAATTCTCCAACGTTAACGGCACCGGAGTACTTGACATGTGTTCCTTCAATTCAGCCCTTCTGCCGCAGTGTATAGTGACGGTGAGCGCCGCCGGACTGCGTGTCGGCCGCATTGACGATATCCAGAAACTGCACATCCGCACCATCCCGCTGAGCAACATCGAGCCCCGCCGCATCTGCTACCAGGACACAACCGGGGTGTTTGGTCTGTTGGGTAACACGTCGTTCGACATGACAGATCCGCCAGGCGACGACATCGGTGACGAGCCATCAAGCCGCCACAACGGAGATGCCGAGATGGGCGACGCGACGACCAACGAGGCCTCTGCTGCTAATACCATCGATTCGCATCTGATCTCGTCCTTCCAGGTTGTGGATGGCCAATCTTTTGACGTGGTGGATGGCTTCCGCCTGCAATCCTACGAGCAGGCCGAGAGCTTGGTGAGCGCCCAGCTGGGTCCCGCTGCCCTGGACTACTTTATCGTGGGCACGGCCTTTGTGTACCCGGATGCTGAAGACACGAAGGAAGGTCGCCTGCTGGTGTTCCGCTTCGCTCGGGACCAGCGCAAGTTAGAACTGGTGGCGCAGTGCAAGGTACCGGGATCAGTGTATAGCCTGGAACGCCTGGGGGACCACCATTTTGTGGCGGCCATCAACAACTGCACGACAGTCTTCGCCTGGACCGATGAAAGGGAAGGAGGCGAAGCAGGGCCGGTCCTCCGGGAGGTGTGTAGCGCTGCCAACCACGTGGTGGCGCTCTACCTGACTGTGCGCGGGTGGCGGATCGCGGTGGGAGACCTGATGCGGTCCATCGCCGTGCTCGAGTTTAATCCCGAGGCTGGGACGTTGGTCGAGGTGGCTCGAGACTATCATACCAACTGGATGGCGGCCATGGAGGCCCTGGACGACCAGGGTACCCATTATATAGGCGCCGAAATCGCCTTTAACCTGTTCTCTGTTCAGGTACCCCCTGCACCCTCTGCCACCGACAATAACCAGCAACCGACCGTGGACGGTCAGCTGGCGACAACAGGTCTGTTCCATTTGGGCGATTTTGTGAACCGCTTCCGGCCAGGAGCCCTGGTGATGAACCTTCCGGACTCACACCCGGTGGCGCGGCCCCGGCTGCTGTTCGGCACCGTCAACGGGGCTATCGGCGTGGTGGCCACCCTGGACGAAGCCCGATTCCGGACGCTAGCCCAGGTCGAACGAAACCTGGGCCGCGTCATCCGGCCCGTGGGTGGGTTCCCACACGATACCTGGCGGCGGTTCGCTAACACCCAACGCGCCGTTGCTGACTACGGGTTTATTGACGGGGATTTGATAGTACAGTTCTTGGACCTGAGTCTGGGTGATATGGAAGCCGTCGTGCGCGGCGCGAACGGCGGGACCCCGCTGGATATCAGCGTGGAGGAATTGACACGAACGGTTGAAGACCTCGCTAAGATTTACTAGGCGGCCGCACTTGGGCATGGACGCCTCGAACTTGCCAACTGCTATTGTATTGGTATCTATCGCAGTCCCGGCAAATATACTTGTTTTTTTTTGGTAACCTAAAGGGAATTCAAGGGTGTAATGCGTTAAGATGGACTATTAAACTCAGCCCCGTGACCATTGTACCATAGCTTGAGTGTGGACTTCAGTTGGCGCATAACCTCCATCTGAAGGTTGGTGGGTGTCGGCAGTGGTTCCATATTTTTTTTATCACCCATAGGTCTTTATCTGCCACTGGCCTCACAGCGCAACAGTCAGTGAGAAGCGAGCCCAATTATAAACCTACTGGCAATCGGAGTGTTCGCCATGAGTGTATTTATTGCGGGATCGAGCACGAGCGTTGTATCGATTAAGTAGGTCTATTGACTGTTGTGCCAAAGAAGGACGTCCATTTGGGGAGGGGGGTGAATGCATACTCACTGGCAATTTAAGTATTAGATGGTCATGAGTAAGAGGGAAGAGCGCCAGTTAGTGGCCTGACTCGGCGGTCGTCCCTTCCGCGGCAACCTCGGCATAGGTTGGGCCGCCATGACTCGGGACGGGCGAGTGTTGGCCATCGACGGCGCCGTAGTGGGACCTGGAGTCGGTCAAGGGATCTTTGGTGAGTGCAGAGGTACAGCACGGGCACCGTTTAGCCTTGATATGAACCGGCTGGTAGCAATACGGACATAGGTTCTTCGGTTCAGCCTTCTGCTGCTGACGGAACATTAACACGAAACGGACCATCACGTACAGGGCGGCACCCACGATGAGGAAATTAACCGAGTACTGGATGAACCGACCGTAGTTTAGGGTGATGGCACCATCGCTCTGGGCTTGCTCGATGGTGTTGTATTCTGGGAGCGACGAGTCGCTCTCGTCGCTACGGCCGGGCCAGAACTGGGTAGCAGGCTCCCCGTCGCTCAGGGTGTTCCCGTTACCGTAGCGCAGGACGGCGAACCGGTTCTCAAAGTTAGAGCCGATGAGGAGACCAAGCGGCGGGAGCAGGATATCCTCTACGAAGGAACTGACCACTTTACTGAAGGCCGAGCCCAGAATGATACCAATGGCAAGGTCCACGACGTTGCCCTTGTCAATGAACTCCTTGAACTCGTCCCACAGGCTTCCGACGGAGTGAGCGAGACGGCTTCGCACACCGTGTACGTCGACGTGGAGAAACTCGGGCAGTTTGCCATGGCGGTGCGAGCCCGTGAGGGGCTGCGACTCGTGCGCGGCCTGCGAGGAAGACATGTCGATGCGGACGGGGGCGAATGAGGGAGTAAGACTGGGGGGACGGAGCGGGAGCGTTAGTGCCGATACCGGTAGTGTGTGATTCGAGAGCGTAATAAACTAGTAGGTAATAGAGAGGTTGCGGTACAAGCAAGCGTTTCAGACGGTGGCAGGGATGCAGGTAGTGTCTGCTTTATAAAAGGGCCGCCTCCGACCCAGAGGGGGTAATGTGCCCCACGGTGGAGGGCTACGAGAGGGGACAATCTCCGGCTGGTGCCGGCCAGGTACTAGTCTAACCGCAGCATGGTTGAGAGGAGGAAGGGCAACCCACGCTAAAACCGCACTTGCATCGGCGGGGAGTGAAACCGCCCCATCCCACATGCAAGGGGCTGGCCTCACCCACTCACCTGCAGGTACACTGCGTTAAGGGGCACAGGGTGAGCTTCCAAGGTGATTGTCGTCAGCTCGTCGTCCGCCCTTGTCCGCACCACTCACCCCTTCGGATGAGGTCGAAGCCGCACCTCGGCTGTTGACGTATCGATGGTGGCGCTGGGTCGGGGACCGTCCGCACGCAAACGTCAGCATTGCAGGTCATGAAGTCATGGACCCACTCTCCGACTAGTGGCACCAATCTCCGTCGGACGAGTGCAACCGAATAGGCCCTCCTCCCCTATTTGGTACTCAGTAAGGCGCAAGTGGCTTACACTATGCCACTAGCTCTGGATCCTTGCTACTCAGTCGTACAATAGTCGCCGGCCCATTGAAGACAATTGGGTAGTGGCGCACTGAAACGATATTACAATATGCAAGGTAACGGTCAATTAGCAACGGCATTGGCTCCGACGGGTAAGACTCAAAGGGGTCAGACAGGATAGCTGTTGAAGGTCGCCGCCTTGTCCAGTCTAAGCCAGTCCTTGGCATCGATGGTCGACTTGTCATGCAAGGCTGGCATAGGGAACTGGGTCCGGCTTACCACTTTACCTAACCCCCCCCCTCGTCCGGATGCGGCAATATCGGGAGCTGGACCACATTGGTATCCCGAAACCCGGTGGAGTCTACGGTATTGTCCTGGTAGGTCACTTAGCACTTAGCGTCATCCGGCCGGTCCTGGTCTCTCGTCCGCGTTTCGGTCTCGCTGCCATATCCACCGGCCCTGGAAGAGCTGTCCGTCACCGTGCACCAATTCCGTCGCTTTTCATTGACTGATCAAAATTGGCAGCGACTGGTCCATGTACACTGAGCCTATACAGCGCCGAATGGTCGTCTCCGGATATACTTAGATACAAGCATCTGCCGTGGCACCCTTGCATCTGGAATGCTCCCTTGGCTCAAGGTCAACCGCCGCCTGCCCTTCCCTCCGCGGTGCACCCGGTCAATGAACGTACCCACCGTGCGTCGACTCAACGACCATGGCACAGCGCTTGCCTCCTGCCGTGGCTGTCGGTCGGTCTTAACAGTAAAGCTAGCAAGAAAAAATCGCCCATGCCAGTGAAAACAGTCAAGCAAAATGCAAGTGGGAGACGTATGGTTGGTGATAGGCCCGCGGGGTCACGGTGGCGCGAGCACGCGTGCGCGTGCGCCCAGTAGACAGCCGGGTCTGATCTTGCAGTGGTGGTGCGGCCTCCTTCCTCGTCTCCTCCCACCGGCCTCCCCGCACAGCCGTTCCACACCGGCCATGGTTGAGTCAGTTTAGTGCGCGCGCCTCCGTCCCATACTGGTGGCCCGCTACCTTGACTCCGCAGAGTGCCCGGCGTTGTTTATGTTAACCAGTAATCCCCCGCGCGGCCCTTTTGTACATTGTGTCGCGTTCCTGGAAAGCAATCAAGTTACTCTTCTCCCCTCCCTCTACGCGTAGCTACTCTAGTCCTTGACGTCCCCGAAAGCGCCGTCCTCCCGCGATCGTGGCTCTCTGCTCACCTGGCCGTATCGACGACGGATTGGCCTTGATTCTCGAACCCGCCACCCTCCCCGCATCCCGCTCCTACGTATCCAAGTCGTTACCTGTTTGCACTGCTCTTCAACTTGGCCACCCTCCGATAGCCTGGAGTCCCGAACCGTCGCCCCCCCCTCAACCTCATCACGTTGATCATAACCACCATTGGTCTAACGTACGCAAGCTAGTGACGACCGACCCTCCCCCGCGACACATCCGCTGTGCAATCGGCCAATTTAGACTTGAGATTACCTCCCACAACTCAGTAACTGCAGCGTCCGTCCGAACAACTGACGTCTTGTCGGCTACTACGCTCTGTCCTTGGCATGGACCCTCACTGTAAGTATACCAACTTTTCATGGAGGCATGCCGCCGTCATTCCACAGAACCGTTTCTGGCCCCATGGGTGATTCTCACAGATAGAAGCCCAGAGGTCTGTTTCCACCGAGCCTCGATAACTTACCCACGCTAACCGCATGCATTCAACCGTAAACTGGTCGGAATGTCAACCGATGCTCCGATGCAACATCTTATACTACCAATTATGTTAATTTTTAGCTCCGTTCCTTAAGGGCGCCGCCGCCGCTGCCTTTACCGAACGAGGCGACAAGTCATCGGCCGCGTCAGCCCGGTCTTTCGGCTCAGACTCTGACACGGACACCCCTGTAGCCCGGCCCACCGTTGGAAAAAAGGTGCCGCGCCAGAACGCTCGGCCGACCAACGGCGCGACACGTCTGGAGTCCGAGTCCGAAAGTAGTGCTGGTGACGGTAGCGACGACGGGAGCGCAGATGCTAACGACCGATTCAGCGACGCTGCCTCGTCGGATTCCGAATTTGCCGCGCCTCGGCGCCCACCAGCGCGGCCCA